>JAQFXN010002597.1:0-12344 GCA_034693365.1 Liacarus xylariae
ATTACTTTTGGACAATATGGGGATTTACAAGTACAACCGGCATTACATGGATAAAAATAAAAAATCGTAGGTTTATAGTAATAAGCATTATGTAGTGTATTAATTGTTGAAATACTAGCTGCTAGTGATATGTTTTCAGGGTTTGATCACGAGTTAAATGAGTTCTCTATACTTTTATTTAATTAAATTACTCAAGTAATAAGAACTTGATTATAAAAAATATATATATTTGAAAACTAATAGGAGACAATTCGGTGGAAATTTTGAAAATTTTAATTAATGTCAAAATATTTATCTCATGAACTAAATCAAACAAATTTAAATAATAACCTAACAATTGTGATTAGACTAATGTAAATAAAATGAAAATAATCATTTTTCTTAAACCCCTAACATAACTTGAGAATAATCATTTGCGTAATATGCGGTAAGTGCTCACAATGTTTTATAACAAGGTGTAAAGCAGCCTAAATACATAATGCATTTAAGATTTTGCAAAATCCACCCTCTAACCTTTTGCGGCGCAAGAAAGAATTATTTCTTTTTACTCTACTTGAATTTTATATAATGTACCCTGATATTTTGAGAAAATAGTCTGACAAATTATTTTAAATATTCTATTAACATTTTATATAAAATTAGACATTTTGGAGAGTTTATGCTATAATTGAAACCTTATTTATCTTAACTGTGTATTGAAAACCTATTGCTGAATTTCTGCTATAAGTGAATTGCTATAACTGAATGTATTTAACATTAAAGCCGGTGCATTACAACTGAATTCTGCTATAAGTGCGACTGTTATAAGTGGAAAAATACTGTATATTTATCTTTCAATATAAAACATTTATTTGTTGAGAACGCTTTTGGAAGAATTGAAAAGTTTTTGTTAAACCATACGATTTATGCGTTAAACCAAAATATTTTTCTTTCATTGAATCTAAAATGAGAGCAAAATTATAGAATTGAGCAATGCTTTAGTTGGTTTAGAATGAATGCATTGTCAATAAGTTGTGTGAATATTGCACTCGTGTTAGAATCGACCACAACATCACTGAAAGCTTAATTCGATTATAGCGTATATTATCAAAGATTTGGAATTTGATGCAAACAATTGCTTTATTCCAATCAATTCAATCCTATTTTTGCTACACTTTTATAACTTACAGCAAACAAAGACTTATGAATGAAAGCTTTTATACGATTATTGCATTATATCTTCAAAACATTATAACAAAAGTTTTGAAATCACTTGAATAATGTCTTGATTTATAGCAAAGTATTAGTTTTGTTTGATTTGATTTGTCTCTAAATATCGATTCAATTAGATTTCAAACAAGTAATCATACCTAACATGTTTAATGGGTTTAATGCCAGGGATGGCCAGTCGAGAGCACACAATACTTATAGAGAGATGACAGGATTAAAGCTTTACTCAATGGTGAGACCTATTAGGGCTTATAATCAAGAAGTCATCCATCTCTTCATCTCTTATTTAAGACGCTTTGAGTTTATTTTATAAAATGTTATTTTTATAGTTTATATGGAGTTCTAAAAGTGATGCACTTGTGTTGGATTGGATTGATTGTGAGTTTCTTTGATAATTAATTTAATGGTCATAAGCCTGTGTGCAGACCATTCATCTGAGCCAATATAGAGCTATTATGGCATTGAATGGCTCATCGTTTTTGTGAGGATGTGTTCATATGTTTTGTACCTTTTCTTTATGAATTGATAATTGCCGGTAGAGGTGATGAGTCGGCGGTTTACCTATGAGTGTAAGTGTCGTCATGTCTTGATGTGGTCCGTGTCGTCAAGACGTCGACGTCGGTCTCATTTATTATAAAGTAATGTTTGATTTGCTGACGCGTGCACTCAATACATGTTTTGCAGCAAAACTTAAATTCAATTGCAATGATTATAATGTTTGCATACATTCAACTCAGGCATCTGTAATGTTAGGCCAATTCCAACTAAATCTATAACTGAAAAAAGATGACATTATATGATATGTAGATTTGATGTTTCAATTGAGTCACAATGAGATAGCATTGCATACAATACTTAAATGTTTAAAATACTAACAAAAGGCACACATTTTTAACACTAAAATAGTTGAAGAAGTATTGAAAAGCGATTGCATTTATGGTGAATCGGATCGCGAAGACGACGGCTTCGTTGAGAACAATCTGCTCAACGACTTCGACGACGCATTCATTAACAATGAGTCGCCACCCGAAGCACTGGTATCCTGTGATCAAATGATGCCTATTTTGGATCCGATCGACGACGACGTGGACTCACTTTTTGATGAACTCGAAAGACTATTAGCGCCCGAAGAGTCAGATATATTGCAATCAATAAATACGGTAATAGTTTTTGCCTTAAATTCGTTTCTCAAATACGGTTTCGAAAGTGAAAAACAATGAAAAGTCGTTTGATTTGAATGTCTAATGAATAGACGACTAAAGACAGTATATATTGGTTTGCATTCATAATTGAATTGTCTTTATGTCTAACTGTTTCCTGTCATTCCTCTACTCTATTAGTTGAGCACTTATTCCTTAAGAATTGATTATTAGGCCGTTTAGAGTTGGCTTTAAAATGAATTCAACCCAAACATCGAATAATTGAATAAAAAATGTTCGCTTTCTCTATGAGTTGATTGAATGCGCGGAGAGTTGTCTCCAAATTAGTGCTCTCTTAATGTTGGCATCGCTTATAAGTTTTAGAACTTACAGTCCGTTGCAGTACTGTATAAACAGAATATACACAATATTGAAATGCAATTTATTATTAACTTATAAGTCGAGTGCTTTATTCAATACCAATACCAATGCTAATAATAATACAATAGTGAGCACTGTTGAGGAGCCTCTGTGCGACAAAAGCTACGAATAATGAATAATACCTTAAGACTATTGTTATTCCTTACTGTCCTTCGGTTGTCTGCAATGACTGGCCTCTACTCACATGTGATTTGTGTGACTCCGTCTCGACTCTCACTGTCTCTCACTTATTAGAAAAGCCACTAATAGTTAGAGTTAACTTAATTATGCAAATTCTCATATCTCTGAGCTATCACTCACTCGATCCGAGTGTTGACCATCACTTCGGCACAGATATCACTAGAGATAATAATGTGAATTATGGCTGAAGTAACTGTTTTGAGTTATGGCCACATTTACCCGTCTATTCCTAATAATTGAAAAGTGAAGTACGACTCGACTCTAGAGTAGTATTGTATTGGAAAACGTTTGAAATGTTGTGCACTTTTAACTCATTAAAAGCATTACATTTTATAAGATTAATAGGAAGTCATTCCAAAGCATAACTCATTGCATATAAAGTCACGTAATTTTAGAAGCATTTAGTCGTTGATTCTGTTGTAATGAGTGAACCGATTCTATATGTTATGTTAAAGGTTAGACCGTTTTAGGGGATGAGTCTATTTAATGAATTTGATTCGATTGTGGGACCCATAGACCACTTGTTTTAAAGCAATGGAGCAATGGTTGCCGTTTTTCAGATCAATTGCCTTATGTTATGGTAGTCCACGTCTATTGGCATTCAATACATTCTAATGGAGTATAGGATATATGTTTAGAATATGTTTATTACATATTAAATGTTAAGTTAGTTCAGCACTTAATGCGTTCAGTTGTTGTATTCGCACGTCTCTAGTGTCCCATCTCTGGACCCTCTCCTCCACCCGAACACACAATTGCTTTTACTCGAATTCAGTTTACAGTGATTTTTGCCAAACAAATTGAAGAAATAACTTCCTGTCGATGCGGAACCCGAAGAGAATCGCTATTTTTGAAGGATTGACATGTTTTCTAATATTTTTCATTATTATTCGCAATACTTATACTTTCATTATATTGTTTGGTTAGACTCTGGTTTGTTAGTTATGTCCCAATAAATGCCTTTGTGCTCGTGTTGTAGAATCGCATTAAGTGATGCAATCCATACGATTCGCCATCACTTATACTACAAGTGCTTTATTCTTCTCAAATATTGTTTAATTCGATTAAATATAACTAATAAATAGTTAGAATGACCTCAATTTTCCATTTTTTCCTAAACGCTTTGATTTGTCACTACTTTTTACTTCCAATCCTCTCATCATTTTGTTTAAAAGATTTCTAATTTAACTGAATTTTATTTCTATTGTATTTACAATTGAAGAAAAATGTGACAATTTTTTCAGAAAAATATTTTTAATACAAAGTGTTTGTGAAAATCAATGCTTTGAATTTTAAAATAGCACTAATTCTGATTGGTTTCCAATTTTTATTGAGTCCAGTATTGTATTCAACGCTAAAGAAATTGAATAATAATTATAATATAAGTAACGAATAGTTTGTTTTATGGAAGCTGTGACAGCACAAGCACTTGTATATTGTGTTTGTTTTGAGAATATTTTAGTTAATATTCGGTTCCACCTTATCATCGCTCTGTTAGCCTATCTATACCTGCCTCTCCTCCCCCTCCGGAAGTTTGACTCGAAGCTAATTTCTATTGACTATCTATTTCTTATACCTTTAAGAAATTGGTTGTTGTCTTCCAGAGAGTGTCGGTTTTGTTAAGACAATACTAGAAGTGTGTTAAGACGTGTGGCCTCTCATCCGTACAAGTATTGCATGATTTGCTTATTTCTCTTCATTTGTTGACTTTATCTCCTCCGACACTCATCACTAATACCAATATTCGACTTACTTTCCAACAATTATTGGTTTTTAAATCTAAGAGTGCTTTTTGAGTTAAATTGATATTTGAATTGAAACCAACTGACCATTTGATATCATGTGTTCAATTCCGGCTCAAAATTCTTCTCTTTATGTTTTACCTCATAATCAAAATCAAATATTTTGCCGAACTTTACGAGCGGTGAGTCTATTGTAAATCAATATTCTTTCATGTCTTTAATTTAATGAATCAAATTGTGTTATATGTGTTCAATAATCTAATTAAATATATTTATTTATATAATTAATTAAATGAATGAATAGATGTATTGTCAATATATGCGAATAATATATTGAACTGATTTCCGCTCATTTCTATTAATGTTTTTTTCGAATAACATAACGGCTGACCAAATACTATAAGAGCGCAAATGGTATTTAATTTGTTGATTATTACACAACTTATTCGTTAATCTTTGCTTTACTTTTGTTAATTAGAATTTCTATGAGTCCACTATTGAACAGAAGGCATACATGTATTGAGTGGTGTCGGCGTTCACTTGCAATCCAAATGAAACGATTGCATTAATCTTATGTCCCGTAGCGGTGTGTGTCTGTGCCTCACACTCGCACTACAGTATATACTATACAACTGATTAGTTTCCATTAACTAAACTCTATGAACCCCTCAATACATATCTCATTAGTTTTCGTATTTAATTTATACAAAAATACAAACAAAAAATAATTCAAATAAAAAGCGCATAATTTTATATATAATTTGAATTTAAAAGTTTTCTCTCTATTTATTGCATATATTTTGTGTTAACTATAGGCCAACTCTGATCTGTCGTTCTCTGATGGCTGGCAGACATCGAATGACAACTTATATCAAACGACTTCCAACAATGTGTCTTCACTTATGCCCATTGACTCTCAAGACATTCAGTCATCCATTTATTTTGAGACCAGTCATCCAAGTGCTACTAATCCGAGTGCCGACAATCGTTCGATTGCTATCGACACTAATAACACAAATCTCTATGAATTGGCCAATACTTACAGTTCATCCAGTCTTGTCGGTCAGTATTGATTAGCCATAACTTTTATACAGTAGAGTAACCCATACTTAATGTGTGGCCAATGCATGTGTGGCCATAATATGTATGACTTTGTCATATGCTTTAAAAAAACAATTTTCTAATGAATGCATATGTCGTCAAAACGCTTAAATTGAAATTCTGTAGTTTTATGGGTTGAATACAGTATTTTAAATGTTTTTTATTTGAATTGATTCCGGATTAAAATATTACTCAAATAATACGTAAATGAGTTTTATTCATGAAAATGAGTGAAAGAAAATCACTGAAACCCTAACTTTTATGTATTAATACTCTAAACTACAAAATAATCTCTGATTAAACTAAAAGTAATCTTATGTTTAAAAATATGATGTCTTAAATACAGTGATTATCAATAAATATAGGTGCTTAAACCAAATTTTCAAGGGGCAAAACTTTATATTCTTGTCAATTGAATAATGAAAATTCATTTATTAAAGTCCTATAATTCACATCTAAAAGCTTTAAAAATGTAATTTGGGCTTCAGTTCAAACTATGAAACGATTAATACAATTAATCTCAAATAATTATTATTACTATTAAATGGATCGATAGTATTCATATAGTTATATAGTTTTAGCGCCAAAACAATTTTAAATGGTGATTTTCTGTAATACATTCATTATTTAACTTTAAACCGGAATTCTGATTTCGCACAATTCAAAAGAAGGCAAAGCTATCATAATATGTTTCAGATAAATGACTTAGCGATTAGATATTTAAAAACAAATTGATTTATAAATTGAAAAATAATAAGACATTTTTGAGAATTTTGTTATAATATATTTATCAAATTGAAATGAAAAATCTTTTCTGACGGATGACTTTTTCTTCTATGCTATGAATCAAATGCTTTTCTTAATACAACTATTATAGTGTTGACTCGAATCCTGCAATAATATTTGTTAGCATACAAACAAACAGGTACTGTAATACGTCTGAAATCTGAAATACGTCCTCTACAGTCATGTCTTGGATATTGACATTTTGTCACTCAAAACTAACCATAACTATCATAATTTGAAATATAATATAAAATTCTACAAAATTACTTATCCTGTTGTGTGTCTAAGATAGAGCATGAATGAAGCATGCAGAAATATTCACAACTCATTTCTAAACAAATTATTTTTAATTTTTCACATCTATTTATCTTAAATACCTAATCAATAAGTCATTTACCGGAACCATATTATTATTTCTTATATACCATAATCTGGTGATGGTTTGAAAGATTTTACTCAAATAAGTTCAGGATATAAGAATATAAATTTAGAATGCTTTGAATGAAATTCTTACCCAATAAGAGAGTGCACAGCACTTTTCTAAATCGATTTATATCTTTTTTCTATTATACAGTCGACTGTTAAAGCTTTTTAGACCAATTAAGAGATATTTAATATTAATGTTGTTAACTAACCTAAAATAAGTTAGACGTAACCCCTTTTGAAAAATCTTAATCATATTAACAGTTATAGACTTAACAAATGTTGACAAATATTTGATTGTACTTGTTTCTATTGTGAATTGTCGGGAGTGACCATTCCATGAAGTCTAAAATAGCGACACAATTGAATTGTAAATATCTATTGATTTGAAATAATATTTATTTCAATGAATATTTAGACACATATTAACAGACCCTTTAAAGTCCCAATTAAATAGAATAATCCCATTGTGTTTTAATGAAATAAATTGCAATAGTCTATAGCTGTGCCCCTACACCCTCCGCACCACTTGGTCTAATTCAATTTTATTGTCATTAATAACTGAACTGCTCAATTTTAAAACCGGTAATTATTTATCAAATTTGATTCTAAAATAAATTCCTTTCGCTGATCAGTTCCGTCCAACATAGGAGCGGCACTGATCTCTTCCATGGCAACTCTAACCAACGGAAGTGAACCGATTCCTGAAATTGGCTGCTCTTCAGCCATATATGGGTCTGAGATGAATGATTTGATTTATGTAAACAACGGTTCGGCTCAGGTATCGAACCAAAACGGTTCCGAATATTTATTGACTGATTTACTATCGGATGAAGACTTACATCTGATAGAGATGTCGACCGCTTCTAATCAGACTTTACCTCACTATCACTTGCCATCGCATCACTACAGTCAACACCACAACGAGACTATCGTTAGTAACAGAACTGAAGACATTATGGACGCCAGCAGTGATTCGGCCGTCTCTTCCATGAGTTCGGATAGAATTCATTCGCTTTCAGATAATGTAAGTTTGAAACCAATTATCCAATACTTCAAACCAAGTCTTCAAATGATTGATTGATTTTTTTTATCATTAAATCTATTTTTTAAAATTTTTCTTCAATTTGTCAAAACTTTTACTGTAAATCATATTTACAGATGAATTGACAATAAGTTTATGGTTTAATAGATAAACACATACTCAATGGCATCACATTATCTGCCAATGATTTTTACACGTCTTGTCATAACATATATTAAATTTTATTCTTATTTCGGAATTTTTTTTTGGCAATAAAATTGAATAATTAATAGAAAACTTGAAGAGTGTATAAGAATTATGTTTCGACTCGTTTTTGCAACAAATAATTAGATTTATTTAATATTATTAAATAAAACACTTTTTAGGTTATGTGCAATTTAAGAGTACAGATAGTTTGGTATCAGTTAATCAATAGGTTTTTGTTGAAAATGATTGTATTTGATTGAATCAATTGAGAGACAAAATATTATTAATGTTTGACTGCAAACACACATTTTAATGAGACGTCTATTTGGAGACACTCTGTCCGCCCAAAGCATTATTAGATTAATTGTCCTCTTTTTGAATTCAATGTTTGAACGAATAAATTGTTTTTTGTAAGGAATGGATTGACTCGTGCTCTGAGACGTCTTCACATAACGGCGATCCAAACCATAACGAGTACAGCACTGGTATTGCTTCAAATGGCTATCGTTTGGCTAATAATAGCGCTCAGAAAAAGTATAAATTATTCGGTCGAAGAAACGAAAGCAAAGACCAAACCTATAATAATTGCGTTCAAAGCTCACGAACACTGGACCCAAACGAACTCCAGACCAACAATAGCTCAACATTTTCTGACGGCTATACCAATGGATTGAATGCCAATTATTGTTATACAGATTTGTCACAACAGAATCACAATATGTTAGTCAATGTATCGTCTGTTCCGTCCGTTTCGTCGGTGTCTCACAACCACACGTATCACATGTCGAGCGCACACAACACAGAGATGAATGGCGTCACAACTGTTTCGGCAGTCAATACTGTCGCTGCTCTTCACGAGCATTGGGTTAATGCCAGACATAATTCGAGCAAATCTTTGCGCAGATATAGCACTGACAGCGAGAACTTGACTGAAGAACAACAGCTCAATAGAGACGAAAAACGTGCCAAAGCTTTGAGAATTCCGATCCCAACACATGATATCATAAATTTGCCGATCGATGAGTTCAACGAAAGATTAGCCAAATATGAGTTAAATGAGGCACAACTCTCGCTCATCAGAGATATTCGCAGACGAGGTATACATTCAAACAAACGCACATTCATTTGATATGACTTTCATTTCATTCATTTCTTTACTCACATTTCAAATCATTTCTTCCCATTCATTGAATTCATAAAACTTTTTTACGAACAAACAATTGATTTAAGAATTATGGGATGAAAACCAATATTTCATACATTCTATTCGCTATTCATAGCACACATCCATACAATGGACATATGTATATGTCTTCAATCAAACCAGAATCGATCCATTACTAAGCCTTAACGCTTATGAGTAGTAGAGGTCGATTCTGATTTGATGAAAGACAGAGACATATATTTTCAGACTTTCTATATTATAATACTTATTTCCATTCGTCTGACAAAAGGTAAGAACAAAGTCGCGGCACAAAACTGCCGAAAAAGAAAATTGGATCAGATATTGGGTCTACAGCATGAAGTGGACGGTATGTTCTCGCAGAAGACCTCACTGGAGTCGCAACACGACCAGCTCTTGATGTTGCGTCAAATGGCGCGGGAAAAGTACACAAAACTCTATCACTTCATTTTGGAGGCGTCGGCCGCTCAACAACACATCTACGGCTCAGCCATATGTCCGCCCGATTACCCGCACAGGAATTTTGAACACCCGATGGATGAGGAACGGCATAACAACACCTTTCTAGTGGCCAATTGTAGTAATTCTGACGTTCGGATCAATACTTTGAATGAAATGCAAATTAATTTTCGAAACGAAAAGTTTGAGAAAAACGATTAACGATTTGTTGTAATATTTTTTATCTCTTCTTGTATTATATAAACAGTTTATGTGATATTAAAATAAAAATTAATTATTATTTTGAATCTATTATTACTTTATTTAATAACATTTGTTTAAATAAAATATTCATAAAAATAAAAATTATCTCTTATTTCTAATTGAGTTAAACCACAAATAAATAATAAATTAAATGCAAAACTAATTCATCGGAAATACTTATTAACATATATTTTGTTTTCAATATTTTGCTTAATTAAAGCGCTAAGTCTTTCCAACAGAAGTCTAATTCTATGTTTAAACCAAACAATAATTGAGCCGTTCTTTTGGAAAAAAGGTAAAATATTATAAATTTATATTATTATATGACTGAATACATGGAAAAGAGATTCACAGAGAGATGTTTGACTCAAACAAAAGGAAACGTCGATTGAACTGTATTTTAGAGTCAATAATATTAGTTTAATTATTCTGGAAATTCCAATAATAATTATTATTATTCAGAGTTAACCACATTTGCAGCACATATTCAAACTTGTCTTTTGTTTGAGTATATTTAGTTAACTATTTGTATCCAATAAGTGATTATTTTTACATAATTAACTACTTTTTATCGATATTTGGATTTTGTTATTATAACTTCTGTCAGAACTTGATTTTAGCTTTTTATAAAAAAAAGAAAATAATATTTAATACCAATTCTCCTCTATATATATATATATCCAGCTGGGGTAGCCAAGGTGTATATCCTAAATTGGAATTTTGTATACCCCCTGACTCGACCGATCTTGGCTACCCCTGATATACAGTCCGATTGTGAAGTAATGGCTCAGCGGCAATGTAGAGGATCGGTAAAATGGTAGTAACAAGTAAAATATGGGCTGAAGTTATTTTTATGAGCTGAATATATAAGGGGTGAAATTATCTAGCAAAATTATGTGTACAAATCTCAACGCCTTACTTCTGAAAAATAATAGCTGAATCCACGTTGAATTTAATGTCGATTACTGTAATGAAGTCGAAAAATTTATTTCACTTTGTTTACACATCTCTCTCTCTCTCTCTCTCTCTCTCCTCCCTCCCTCCCTCCCTCCCAACCGTCAATTTCAAGAGAACTATTGAATTCTTTTAACTGAATAGAAAAGTCAACACTCGTTAAAATTTTATAATAATAACTGAAATTTGGTTTAACACTAATGGCTTTTTATTGAATTCCTCATTTATACTTGATTTTGATATAAGTGAGAGACGACATTAAAAGTTTCATATTTTGGAAACTATTTTATAACATCCAAGTTGCAAATAATTTTTTTCATATAATTTTATATTGCTTTGAATCAATACGAAGAAAACGATAAAGTATCTTTATGAACTTCTCTGCAGTATACACAAATGGGCTATTGTTTTATTGTATTTTATATTAAACATGTTTATTGGTAATGAAATACGACATTTTTAGAATTGTCTATTTAATTCTCCATTAGGTATTAGATTTTTATTCAAATAATTATTAGTTGAAAAATTTAAGTACTTTGTAATTATTAAAATATTTTTATATCTGTTTTTACCTTATTCCCCTTTTGCATTTTTTATATTTTGAAATATTGTATACCCTCTGAGATTTCTATTCTCTTGAAAACCCACATCTATTTCGGCCGACCTTTACTACCCCTGAGTACATCACTTTAGAATTTTTATTAAATCTGATTTGTAATTTACTATCTAACGAATTCTAATTTAATGAAACTTTATAAAAGAGAATGGCCCAGGATTGTAAAATATTTTTCGATTCTGATATAACTTTATTTGTGAATTAAAGAATCATGAAGATATATAAGATATAATCATGAAAAAAATTTCAGATATCTTGAAAAACAAGAAAGTTATATCTCTTAAAAAATGATAATTCTGGTCAATTTAAATAAGGATAATACAGTTTGTGTGCGTGTCATCTATTTCTGTTGTATCACATCGATTTCTGCAACATCCTCTTCAATTTCTTTAGCACTATTATCTATTTCTGTTTTTTCTTCTATTTCTAATCCTATAAAAAAAATTTGAATGAAAAATTGGAGGGATTGGCAACACATTTACCATTTATAGATTTTAAGTACACCGTGTCAAACAAAGATGTGAACCATATAAAATTGCGCTTTCTCAGCAACGGCTAGAGTTAATTTAATTCTGTAAAAAGCATATAAAACTTCATTTCATGTATTGTCAATTGAACTTATAATCATGCGGATACG
>JAQFXN010002598.1:0-12344 GCA_034693365.1 Liacarus xylariae
AATTTTTAACCTCGTGTAACTAGCTAATTATAATAGATATATCAACAATTTATATATCATTGTTTATCATTTTTCATGCTTAATAATCTCTATAAATTTTTATAAAATTGAAGTAATTTTTTAAACCCTAATATCTCTTTTCAGATAGATTAGATTTGAATACAAATGGTATTTTTAGATGTAGATTAAAATTACCTTTCCATTGATGGATGATAAATTAAGTAAGCACATCTCAAAATGATATAACATTGTAAATATTTAATAATAATACCCCTCAAAAAAGTACCAAGTTGTTGGTAGGGTACCCTGAAATTGTGCACAGATAAGAGAAATCGATCACTCTAACAATCAGGAGAATAAAAACCGCAACTTTTAATCCCCACTTCCCGAAGTTGCATAGTTAGTTGAAATTGTGTTAATTTATTTTCATTAGATTTAATTCATTTAAATTAGTTTTAATTTAATTAAGCTAGTTTTAATTGAATTAATTTAGCTAGTTAATATTCTATCCAACGAAATAAATTTTACTTAATAGTGCGTCATGTTAAGTTTATTTATTAAAACCGTTTTTCAAAACATGCAATATTTTCAAGTCTGTAGTAATGAATCTTTAATTTAAATAATTTTATTAAAACTTTTCTATTTTAACAGATAATCTCATATCTATTTCTACTCTTTTTAAAGATTATCGAATTGAAGACAAATAAAAATTAAAGGAATGTTCTAATCATAGAAATTGAAAATTTAATTGTAGAGCTTGAAAAACTGATTTCACTTAATTTGCTGATCATTCAGAAATGCTCTAAAATAATTTGCGAAAATTGGAAAAATTAAATTTTCTAAAAATATAGCGGGAATTTGTCAGAAAAAATTATTTTGGGTTTGAAATAAATACCGGAATGCAGTTAAAAGATTAATTAATAAATGGTGAATTTGGTGTTCAGAGCTGGTGAACATGGGTCAGAAGTAGTGTAGAAATTCTGCTATTTAAAAACTTTTGAATATAAACTTATTATTACTCTTGAACAAATCCCCAACCAATTGGAATCTCCCATCTCATTTATCATTAAAGCGTTCGGAAAAAGGGGATTATTATTTTGTATTATTGCATGAGCACCTCGTCAATAATGAAAATGTGAACCAGAGTTAAATTCAAAGACTTAGAAATTTGCATACAGTTTGACATATTTATAAACATTTTTTGACAAAAAAATAAAATTAGTAATATTATAATTACAAAAAATTAATTAGTTTGGAAATTATATAATACTATTGATTTCATAAAGATCTTAATTTTAAATCGAAGCGAATTCTCTAAATTACATGAAGTATATGTTAAAAATATGTCAAACTGTATGCAAATTTATAAATCATTGAATTTAACTCTCGTTCACATTTTTATTATTGTCGAGGAGCTCATGCAATAATACAAAATAATAATCCCCTTTCTCCGAACGCTTTATTTATCATCAAAGCGAAGGGAAAAAGGGGATTATAAGATTGTATTCTTGTCTCGTTCAGTTTAGCAAGAATGAAAAGTGAACGAGAGCCTGAATTGTGAATTTAGATTTAGAATACAGTTAAATGGTTTTGTTCTGACAAAAAAGTTTTATTGATTTTGATTTGTTTTGTTTGATTATCAAAACTTATTTATTGAATTGATTCGTATTTTGCATAAGAAAAACATTTTTAATTGTATTGAGTTTTCTAATAATTATATAAATCTATATTCAGATTAAAAAATACGAAACGACAATCAGTTATTCTATTAGTTATTCATAAAAATGCCAAAAGTAAAGAATATGTCGTTAAAACTAAGTAATTATATCAAAGAATTCGGTTCAGTTTTTTTTGTAAAATATATGATTCTGAAGAAAATGAGGTACTTTTTTAAATATAAATTGATTTTAAATGAGAGGAGACAAGGATTTACTGAAGAAAACTTTAAATTTTATTTAATTAGTAATTTTAATATTAACTTTTTCTCAGAAGAATAACTTTTAAGTTAATGTTTTAAATTTTGTTTGTTTTTTCAGTAGTTTTTACTTTAAATAAAAGAAATTTTTCCATATTTTGTTGATATTTATCGCATTTTAAATCTAAATTCAGGCTCGAATTATTCTTTACTTTTGGCATTTTTATGAATAACGAATAGAATAACTGATTTTATCTATATTGTCAAGTATTGTTAAATTCTTAGAGAATACATCATATTTTGCTTGAAGTTTGTCATATTCTGTAAATTCCTGCAGAATTAGTCAAAATTCTATTAAATTACATCATTTTAAATTAAATTCTGTAAGAATTCGACTATTAAAAATACACCTGCCCGGAAATGCCCGCCGAATTTACTTTATTTATTCAAATTTTTCGGTCTGCCCGGAACTGCCCGCCGATTTTTAAAATTTCATCTGCCCGAATCCGTTATACACTACATATGCTATACATATTGATCGTCGTTGTCGGACAATGTCTAGAATTGTCCGAAACTGCCCGGAAAACAGGAACACAGAAGGTTTAATTTCGAGTCATGTTCGGCAAAAACCTGTTATTTGTTTATTTATTATTTTTAACTTTATAGATCATATTCAATTGATCTATTCAAAAAAAAAGATTTAATTAATAATTACTCATTTTAAATCAGGGGTAGCCAAAGAAGTATAGCCTAAATACCTCCTGAATTTGAGATTTTGCAAAATACCCCATACCTTTTGCGCTGCAAACAAAAAAATGTATTTTAACTTACTTAAAAAAAATTTCTCAAAATATACCTACCTATATCTCCTGACTCGGCCAACCTTAGCTACCCCTGCTTTAAATCACAATTAAATGTTAAATTTATATGTGTTACAGTGAAGTATGTCCAGATTTGAAAATGTAAGAGGGGGTATTTTTTCTGCAAGAGCCTAGAAGATGATCCAGGAAAGGGTTAAATGGCGGATTTTTCTAATTTTGACCTGGACGGTCCAGAAGAGGTCCATTTTTGCCTACAATATGTAATAACTTATTACTAATAACGTGTCTCTGATGCTCAAGATCATTGTTTTATGGTTTATAATACAAAACGCAATAAAACCAGTGAAAATTACACAAAATTAGTATATTTTTATTTTGTTTTATTTTAATGAAAACTGATTGAAAACTGTAAAATAGTGCCCAAAATGAGTTCATTTGTGGTTTTGTTAATACAGTAAAATATTACTAATTTGTAATAAAGTTGTCAAAATATTTTGAAACGATGTCTTTTGCCTGTTTTATGTGTCAATGAATCAGTTTTCTAATTTTTCTACACGAAACGATGACCACTAGCTTTACGTGTTAATCACTTATGACGTGAACTAAAAGTTAAAAGATTGATGAAATGTTATTTTTACATTTATAAATCCACCTCTAATTCAACTTTGATGTATATAAGACAAAAATATAAGTCATTTTAAAAGATTTATTTTATAGTTTGGATTTATTCTTGTTGTATTCGATAGAAATAAATGCATCTAGAAAAATTCATTGCCAACATTTCCATATTTTCATAGCATAATTTTCATCACATGTTAAATTATCTGACATCGGAATAAATATCGACCAATTCTAATATCCTTTTTGTTGTCACAGCTAACAAGTAATGAAATAACAAGACAGAAGGTCAAAAAAAGATAAAGGTAATTTACGCTTTGTGTGAACTAAACATCTGAATTATCGATAAAATGATCTCTAATATTAAATGTATCGAACGATACATTCAGTTGTTTAAAGAAGTATTCAAAAATGACCTTAAAATCATTAGTTATTTCTTTAATTCTTTTGCCACTTGTCTTCGGATTAGACGGAAAACAATTGGTTGAGTATGCGGTCAAACAATACTCCAAATTAAATCAAACATTAAAGAGTGGGGTTCAGTACCCATCAGATGGTAAACCAACTTCTCCCACATGGCATACAACTCCTGGAGTTCAGGGACAGTGGACAGCAGGCTTTTATCCGGGAGTGCTTTGGAATTTGTATAACTATACCAAGAATGAGGAGTGGAAGCAATTGGCTGTTAGAGCAACTGATGGTATGTTTGATGACCAGTTCAGGACAGACACACATGACATCGGTTTTATGATTATGTGTTCTTATGGTTTGGGCCATGAATTAACAAAGAATTCCAGTTATACTAAGGTTATAGAGAATGCGGCGCACAGTATGGCCAAGAGATTCAATCGTAAGGAATGAATGAAATAAATTAAATTTATTCTAATATTTGTTTACAATAAAGCACAAGTCGGTTGCACTCGTTCATGGGATAGACAGGGGCAGAATTTTCTGGTAATTGTGGATAACATGATGAATTTGGATCTACTATTCCGAGCACATGAGCTGACGGGCAACCAAACCCTCTATGACATAGCCGTCACTCACGCCAACACTACAATTAGAACACATTTACGTAAAGACTACAGTAGTTATCATATCGTGGCCTTTAATGAGACCACTGGCGAAATCATACGCCAATATCAAGGCCAGGGCTATAATGACTCTTCGTGTTGGTCTAGAGGACAGGCATGGCTTATAAATGGATTCACCACTACTTATAGATTCACAAAATCCGAGCATTTCTTAGAGACAGCAAAACATGTTTCCGACTATTATATCAGTCATTTGCCTGAAGACGGAATCCCTCCCTGGGATTTCGATGTACCCAAGGACAAGTACCCCTACATTCCTCGCGACACATCCTCAGCAGCCATAGCGGCCTCAGGTTTGTTCGAACTGTACGGACACACGAAGAATGAAACCTATTTGAAAACCGCCCAAAAGATTATGGACTCATTGTCTTCGGATAAATATAGAGCTGATGGCAAACCTGTTTATAAACTGCCGGCACTTATAGTCAATGGAACCATATCTGGACCCAATGCAGACCCGAATAATTCAGACGTTGCCCTCACTTATGCCGACTATTATTTCATAAATGCTTTTAAATATTTGTTCAAATGATGTATTAATAGTTTGTCACTAATAATGACCATTTGTGACAATCAAATGAATTTAAATCAAATAAATTGAATAATTTGTGAAAATAATTAATATTGAATTCCAGCATGTTTTTTGAATTAATTTAACAGGTCTAAATATGGGAAAAACACATGTCTTAAGAAGATAATTGAATTTTTGTTATCAAATTTTATATTTTAATTGATAATTATGTATTTTAGTGATGAAAAATTTATTCCGAACCAATCCATTAGTACCGGATGTGTGAGGGAATGGCGTAATTGTCCAGACCTAATCTTTTGAACTCATACTCGTGAGTGACCAATAGAGGTATCGGTCAAAATCTCAGGGGAGTATTCTGGATTGTACTGTACCCCCTTTGCTAGGGATGCCCAATGAACTCAAAGTCAGGGGAGGGTATAGGGTACTGATAAGAGCTAAAATGTTACAGGGGGTATAGGAGATATTTTGAATCACCAAGATCGTAAAGAATTAAATTAAAAATTTAGGCAAATTATGATGAATTCTGCAAGAATTTAACAAAATTTGACAATATTCTATTATTTTTCTAAGAATTTTACAGAATATTCAACAAAAATGACGCATTCGGCGCCGTTTTCTCAAAATTTCTAGAGGGGGAAGGGTTCTATTTTTTCTTCATCACAGGGGGGGGGGGGGTATCTTGGTCATTTTTAGGAAAGAAAGGGGGTATTTTGGCTATACCCCATTGAGCATCCCTACCCTTTGCCCATATCTGGTTAGTGACTGAAGGCAGATAGGGTTAAAATCAGATAATATGCCACTCCACTGTTTAAGTGAGAATAACAACAGTTTGAAGTAAAAGATAATTCAATAAAAACATAATTGATTTGTTGAAAATATCCAAAATTTACTAATCAATACAAATATGTTGGTTAAGTATTTATCACTTTTTATTCTTTTGCCAATAGTTTATACACTAAATGGCAAACAATTGGTTGAATATGCAGTCAAACAATACACCAAATTAGATAATAAATTGAAGATTGGTGTTCAGTACCCGTCTTTAGGCCAACCAATGTCTACGACGTGGTCCACAACCCCTCCCGTTGATGACCAGTGGACGGCAGGCTTTTATCCCGGAGTACTTTGGCATTTGTATAACTATACAAAAGATGACAACTGGAAACAATTGGCCATTAAAGCAACCGATGCTATGTTTAAAGACCAATTCAACACATGGCAACACGACGTGGGGTTTATGATAATGTGCTCCTATGGCAAGGGATATGAAATGACTAACAATTCCAGTTATACTCAAGTGATAGTGAATGCGGCCAACAGTTTGGCCAAAAGATTCAATCGTAAGGACTAATCAATTAATAGTTTATTAATTATCTGTTATTGAAATGGTTTAATACATTATAGCAAAGGTCGGGTGCACTCGATCTTGGGATAGCAATAACGGACAGTTCTTAGTAATCGTGGATAATATGATGAATTTGGAGCTGTTGTTCGAGGGTTGGAAGCATTCGGGGAACAAAACCTTATACGATATGGCGGTCTCTCATACAAACCAAACCATAAAACTGCACATTAGACCTGATTTCAGTCACTTTCATGTCGTGGCCTTCAATGAGACGACGGGACAAGTTATTCGAAAGTATACGGCCACTGGTTATGCCGACTGGTCGTGTTGGGCACAGGGACAGGCATGGCTTGTGGCCGGGCTTACTATAGCCTATCGATACACTAAATCCGATTACATTCTAAAAGCTGCTGAAGGAGTGGCCAATTATTTCATAGATCACTCGCCATTGGATGGAATACCGTTTTGGGACTTTGACGTACCCCATGATCAACAGCACCCGTATATTCCTCGCGACAGTTCCGCCGCTTCTATTGCTGTCTCGGGTTTAATAGAATTGTTTGGATTCACTAAAAACATCAAATACTCCAATGCTATCAACAAAATAATGGATTCTTTAAATTCTGATAAATACAGAGCTGACGGCAAACCCGAGTATAAGATTCCGGCGCTTATTGTCAACGGATCGACTGATATCAATACATACGACACGGCTTTAATTTTTGGTGACTATTATTTCATCAAATCTTTCAATTATTTTCTCTGAGAAATGTATTCAAATAAATATTGAAATACAATATAAGCGACAATTAATATATTAAATAATTTCATTCAATCGAATCTAACTTTTTTTCTAACTAGTTTTTAAAACATTTGAGTTTTGTATACTAACTTAATATTATACTCTGTATAAAAAAGTTTCAAGATTATTTTTAACGTCATTAATTTACATAATTAAATTGGTAATCAAATATTTAGACTTGGTCTTTAATCTTGTTATTTTGATAAATGTGTTAATATGATTTTCTTTTCTCTAAAAAAATTTCATTACATTGAATTTTGTATTAAAATTACCCATGCTCATTCGATATTTCATTTTTCTCAAAAATAGCATATTTTACCACTTATTTTTTATTATTTGATTATTCTGGTAGATATGCACATTCAAGGAATATACGAAATAATTTAATGACAACTCTATCTCATTGTGAAATCCCATCCTTTATATCCCTTAATAAACAGAATAAAGTTCTTCACTTTCATTATCTATTGACAGATCAGAAGAATTTACACATAATTTCACCTTAAATTACTATTTATTTATTACATCTTGCCAAATATTCTATAAAAAATGTTTTATTTATTGATCTAAAAATAAAATTAATGAATTCCTGTGCAATAATTCATTTAACATTTTAGTGTTTTGCACAAAAATAATTCACAAATAAATACATTACATAAAGGACTCATAATAAACCAAGATTCAATTAATCACTTCAAACTTCATTCTGAACTTATGATTAATTTATTTTATTGATTTCATTGCAATCAGAATAAGATGTAATACTGTTTTCCTCAAAGGCTAAAGAAAAAAGTATTGATAATAATTAAATGTAGAAAATCAATATTTTTAGTTATAGAACAGCTAATGTATGTTCTTAGTGCACATTTCAACGCAACCCATTCCACTGACAAACCTGGACATTCTGTACAACCATAAACTAAATGCACATGTATTAGTGAAAAGTCTGATGTCTTTAGAATAAATATTTTAAAATTTTGTCAGAATGTGTTGAAGAATGTTCTTTATTATATTGCGATATTTAAAATAGCCTCAGAAGTGATCATGATAAATTGAACTAGTTCTATTTTTGTTGAAAGAGAAGTTTTACTTAAAGTAATTTAAGTTATAAATTATATATTTAAAAAATATTATAATTACCTATCAAAAAAATTAAATTTTGTTCTTAAAAATCTCACGTTTATATAGCTAAAATAATATTTATCAAGTCTTGCTCCCTTTTAAATTTTAAATTATCTTGATTTTTTTTGATAATCAATTAGTTTTCTTATATTGTACTTCATAGCCAGTATGCAATTACTAATTACTAATTACTGTATATTAGGAATGGGCAAAGGCCAAAAAAGTTAAGGGGGTATAGGATATTGATAAGAGCCAAAAAGTCACATGAAGGTATAGGGAGTATCTTTGTAATGCTAAAATTCTTCATCACAGGGGGTATTTTGGTCATTTTTCGGAAACAGGGAGCTATTTTGGTTATGCCCCCCCCCTCATTGCCCAACCCAACTGTATATAAAACTATTAAAATATATAAATTATTAAAAACAAACAATGATCGCAAATATTCACTTGGTTATTTGTGGAAATACTACTACTTTACATTATAAAAGTTCAGGTGGAGTTGAAAATCTTTTGTTTTGAACATTAAAATACACTAATTTAGATATGGCTAATTATTTGTCTGTTTGAAACACTAATCAACTTAAACTCTACCTTATCAATCCAAAAAACATTCTAGCAGTTTGAGCAGCATGTTCTAGTGCCAAGAAGACACTATTGAGTTTCCGATTTATGATAGACCAGGGCGCTTTAGAATTATTTGGGAAGAAATACTTTCTTTAGTGCTACTTTGATTTGAAATGTTCAAAATCATTTTTTATAACCAGCTGAGTCTCTCCCATTTGGCAGAACGAATATTATCTAAAAGAAATCATATTGCGATTATTCATTTAAGTTTATTAAATGATAGTTTTTTTTACTCGGATTGCTTAATATAACATAATGTTTCTGGATAATTTATTTAATAAAAAAAGACATTTATCAAATCTCTAGATTTTATATAATAATTAGCTCTTATTGTTATTTGTGGTTGAATTGATATACGATGAAAAGTCTCTTAAGATATTACAGTACTGTTGAATTTTTATGAATATGATATAATAAGTAGATTGTTTTCTATGAAAAAAATTAGAAACTGATAGTTATTTCCAGAATAATTATAAAGCTTCTATTACATTAATTGAGCTCTTGTTAAAACTGATATTCATGTGATGTTAATTTGATTCTCAGTATAACTAAAGTTTTCCATTCAATATAAAGTTTTTCAATAAGTCTTGAAATCTTAATTTAAGAAATAAACTTTTTGAGTTGAAGTAAATTATATATTTAATATTTTAAGTTTTATATATAGTGTGTATTCTGTAGCCATTAATAAATTATATAGCAACTGGTTCAAATCAATCAACCAAGTGCTATAAATGATATATGCGATTAAATGTAAAAATCTGCTACTATCTACGGTACTGTGGCATAAATTTCATACTCTTTAGTATATTAAAAACTATTCATGATAAATATTAATTTTTATTTCCGTTTGAATGTAAGAAGATTTTAGATTTGCTTTCACCACACTTGCCTACATCTATCTATTAATTTACTCACCATATTTTGTTAACCACCATTTTGGTCATATTGCCTAATTGGGGGAGGGGGAGGTTAGCTGAAACTCTTAGCACATCATTAATTTTAATGGTCATGATTGTTTTAAACCTAAGCTCTGCAAAGGGGTGTGCAGAGGGGGTACAGCTCGGAAAACCCCAATTTTGATTCTATGATGTGAGGACCCCAATAGGTGGCTCGTATAATACCCCTCCCCATAGCAATTTTGATAAAACATCGCCGAAGGCACCATCTTTGAAATATTCTGTGAAATTTGTCTAAATTCTTGGAGAAATTCCATATTTTTGTAAAAATTTATCATAATTCTCATAAATTTTGTTGAATTCTTACAGAATTCGTCAAAATTCTATTAGATTAGGCCATTTTTATTTAAATTATGCAAGAATTCAACGATGGCGAAATACCTTAACACTAGGGATGAGCAATAGGAGGGTATAGCCAAAATACCTCCCCTGTCTCCGAAAAATGACCAAAATACCCCCCTGAGTTGGAAAAAAATGAAGAACACCCTAGACATTTTGAGAAATTGGCTCCGAAGGTGCCGTTTTTGAAGAATATTCTGTGAAATTTTGTCTAAATTCTTAGAAAAATAACAGAATTTTTTCAAATTATTGCTAAATTCTGGTAGAATTGGTCGAAATTTTGTTAAATTACATCATTTATAATTAAATTTTGCAAGAATTTGATGGTTAAAAATATTCCACCCTATACCTTCCTGTGATTTTGAGGCTCATATCAGTACCCTATGCCCCCTCTGACTTTGAAGTCATTGTGCACCCTTACATAACACTGACATTTTCAAGTCTCTGCATCTCTGCTCTTTTGTCGGCGTCCGGTATATCATTACATCGTCTCGGAGATTTCATCGCGATCATTTTATGCTGATTGTTTTATGTTCTGATGCATATCATTGGCTTAAGATATAAGGGTTATACAAAAATGTCCGTTGAATATTTTAATTTTCTCGAAAACGGCTTAAGATATTTTAATTCTGTAAAGAGTATATGAAAATATAATAAACGCCATTTGTATAAAAGCTTAACATTTAAAATTCGAATTGGTGGTTTTAAGCAATCGTCCATTTTGCAAAGGTCATAGTCACATCTTAAACCGGGGGTGGTGGGGTTGGGTCGGTGGTAAAAATCAAAAGTAGAATAAAACACCTAACACTATCTGTGCTAGACATCATTGATTCAACATAAGATTTCGACAAATCTTCTGTGAAAATGATGAAGAATAAGCGAAAATGAACTTACTGCTAGATTCAAATGAAAGCACCAGGGGTAAGAATGTCTTTTCCTAAATCCTACAGTATTTCTATAGGATTTAGGAAAAGACATTCTTACCCCTAGTACTTTCATTTGAATCTGGTAGTAGTTTAAAATGAAAATAAGTTAATAAACTAGACAATGCTTGGTGAATTGTATAATTTAACACAGTAATTATAATGATTTTTTTATTTGTTGACAGAAAAATTAAAATTTACATTTTTGAAACTGAAAAATATCAATAGTTAAAAGATTCACTTCACTACTGAATCACTTCTAGCAATCGATTTTAATGGTTCTTATATCATTGTAAAGTGTTGTTATTCTATTTTTAATTTTTATCCCCGACCTCACCCCACCACCCCGGTTTAAGCTGTGACTATGACCTTTGCAAAATTGACGATTACTCAAAAACCACCTATTTGATTTTAAACTTTTATACAAATGGCGTTTATTATATTTTCATACTGACTGGACTGGAATTATAGGTCATGTTAGGTTAGGTTACGGTAGAACTTCATGGTTACGATGAAATGTCTGAGATGAAATATACAACGATGAAATCTCCCTGCGATGAAATCTCCGCGATTAGACCTCCGTGATGAAATGAACGCGATGTAATGTTCGTGATGAATATACCGCGATGATATCACCGAGAGCCCTTTTGTCAGTTTTCATTATAGTTCTCTCCAAATATGGTTAAATATCTTTAGCTTTAAAAACTCAAATATAGAGTATCTCTTATTTGTTTAATTAAATTTTATTCTGGAAAATAACATTAGAAATATTCTGTAGAAAATAGAAGTTGAATTTATTTGTGAATAAAGAGTATGAGAACTGATAATTCAAAGTTGTTTTAAAAGCTTATCTACATGTGTTTGCTTCTGCTTTAACTTGCAGTATGATTGTAGTATAAATTAAAATGCAAATCCGAGTGATATATCAGTGAATCTGTAAACATATAAACAGCATTTAAGTTAACTATTAGTAAAATATATAAATTCATTGATATATCTCATCAACTTTTATATTAATTTATAGTGCAATCATACTGCAAGTTAAAGCAGAATCAAACACCTCTAGATAAGCTTTTGAAATAACTTTTTTTTGAATTAGCGGTTCTCATATATTTTATATAATATATTGTCAACTAGATTTACATTAAAGCACTCAAAGAATGATAGAATATTTATTAAATTTTATTTCATTCTATTTAGAAATGAATTTAAAGTTTTCTAAATTTGATTTATGTTATGGGCCATAGATTCTG
>JAQFXN010002599.1:0-12343 GCA_034693365.1 Liacarus xylariae
ATATTACTTAATAAAATTCTTTTTTAAATATCTGCCCCTTTTTGTCCCCTAAATTTATTTCATTGAAAATATTTGTGATGCTATGAGTTAAATTTTTATAATTTTGGGCTCTGCTTATAAGTATAGGGCTGAAGGCTCTATACTGTGTGAAATAATTAAATGAAACTAATCAATACTTTGAGTTGATTAAAATGATTCTGCTCTACTCTTCGGACCTTCTTCAGTGATGTTAAGGATGCTCGAGTTGTCGTGTAAAATCGCCCATCTTTTCCGAATTTCTTTATTCGACTCCTGAATATGTAGGCACTCAAGTCAACGTTGCGATGAGTACAGAGGAATTCCTATCGTCTCCATCTCTGGTCCTCTTTCATTATCTTGTGTAGTCGGCACCGTGCTCTCGGTATTCTTTAGCTGTCGTGACCCTGCTTCTGGCTAATAATTCAACTTATTTCTCTACTCAATGACCGAATTAATGCTTAAAATAAGTTGAAATTTATTTATCAATTAATTAATTAATTAATTAGAATTAGAGAACAGATTTTAGAAATACTATGTAATCTATCAGTTTGATTGGGCAAAGATTCATTTAGCCATCAAATAGTTTTGGGCACAAATATTAACTCAATAGACCACGGTACTACATGTGCCCGAAGGCATTGCAACGAACAGATCGTGTTCCGACCTCATCTCATCACTCCTCACCTCTTCTGTATTTTAGAACATGCTATGTATAGTGGTTACATCTACCATATGGTATTTATTAAGTACTCACTGTTATACATAGTCGTTATATCTAACATAGATATTTATAGAGATGGTAGAATTGTTTGAGTGATGACATGAATCACAAAATTCTTGATAATTGCAACACTTTGATTTTTTAATGTCCCGCCTAAATAAATATAAAACATTAGTGTAAGTTTATTGTAGACAGAATAGATTTTCCATGATTTTTAATCTTTTGCAACAAAATATTGTCTAATATTCAGTAATATACTGTATATGAAAGAATAATACAAAAAAAGTGTGTAAGAAGAAGCAGAAGTCTTCTTACGTTTTATAAGAAGAGTTTATAAAACGTAAGAAGACTTCTGCTTCTTCTTACATTTGAGTCGGTTTGCATGCGCATCTCTGAAGTTTCATCTCTGATTCGAAAAATATTTTTGAAGGCATCCTGAAATGTAAGTAGTAAAAGTGGCTCTAGTAGTTCTGGTGGTTTTGTGGTTTTTTTTCCGATATACCCATTCCAATATCACTTAAGGAACTGAAATATAAATTCAATCGTTTTATTGGTTTAAAGTATTGATTAATTGTTTTAATTAAGTTTAAAATGGTTTCAATCGTTTGATTCCATACAAGGATTGAAAAACTTTTCATTTCATGACATTTGAGTCCAATTTGTTTCAAATGTTCGATGGAATAGGCGTTTAAGTCAATGACTGACGAAATACAGTTTAGTTTCAAATGAATTAATTGTGACATTTGTTTCAATCCATTCATTAGACAATTCAACGTATTTTCATCGACACTACTATTACTGACATTCAATTCAATAGATTTGAAACTATTTTTATATTTATTAACAAAATATCCAAATCTATTCATACATTCATTACTATAACTGAAAACTAATTTTCGACAATTTATTCATTGAATCAATACTTTCTTCACTCAATTCATTCAATGATTTGCAAATAATTTTAAGTTCAATTAATTTTGTGCACAATTTAAGTTTGTTTTCAAACGGAAAACTATTAATATCTTTAATTGACTCCAAATTTGTAGCAAATCTATGGAAAAAAAACTGCTCAATGATTTTGTGAACGATATTTGATTCAAACAAATCCAAATAAACAGGCATGGTAGACATTTAGATTATTTGTCCCGTACCAATTATTAAAAGTTTATTTAGAAATAAAAATATTGATTTACAACTTAGTTAAGACAAATTTATATTGAATTTTTAAAATCTTTGGCTATTTTGATTCTACCATTTTTACTGATAATAGAGAAGATTAAGATTTGTGCAAATGGGAGGTGTAAGAGGTTTAATGGGGGGGTCTAAAGCAACAATATCTGAAATTATAAACCACTTTTTGAGCCAATCCAGTGGATCAGTTGAAACATATGTAGATTTGTGATATGCAAGCCATTCTTCCGCGGTAATTGGCCATAGCCTACATGATCACGAAAATAACGGCCAGATTTGTGGGCAGTATATCGTTGAACACGTCTTTCTATGAGGTTTGCAAACATATAAATATTTTGCTATTTATTCGTAAGGATTAGCTCAAAAAGTAGTTTATAAATTCAGTTTTCGACACTTTGCACACTAAAGAACCTCAAAAAAATGCCTTTAATTTTATTTTTCTAAAGTTTATTGTTATTGAAAATTAATTCACTTTTAAATCATAAGAAAAATTAATACAAATTAATTGTCAAAACAATTAGTTTTAAAAAATATACATTTAATTGAATAAAGGGTTTTACGAAATAGTTTAATGATTTATAACAAAACAGTTTTTTTTAATATTTTAAACTTTTAAAAGAATTTTAATTTAATTTCCAAAAATTAATTATATTTTTTTTCACACACACGCGAGCGCACACACGCACACACACGCACACGCACGCACACGCACACGCACTCACACGCACACACACGCACACGCACACGCACACACACACGCACACGCACTCACACGCATACGCACACACACACACCATAGAAATTTTGATAAATCTGCGCCGATGAGCTTCTTAAGAGATTGAATTTTTCAAAGATATGTTTAATCAAACGTAAATTTTTTGAAATACAACTTCAATAATTGATCCACAAATCTATACTTTTCATTAAAATCACAAATAGTTCGATGTAAACTAGTTTAATCGGTATGTCCTCTCTCATATCACAACAATTTATTCTCTCATTTATCCTTTGCTTAGCGTTAGTCGTAAATGTTTTTTCTTCTACATTAATTTATATTACTAATTATATCTGCTAGATTAAAACTAAGATCTCTAAAACTAGAATAAAATTTCCAAATAATTGTTTTAATTCGTTTATATATTTAAATTCTTGTTTTAATTTAAGACTTTAACTTAATATGCATTCCAATTTTAATAATTATTAACCTATATGTCAAACGTAAATGAATGACTTTAGATAAATTTTGTTCAAGTATATACTTAATGAAACTACAAAATAATAATATGATTTTATTATCCAAGCTGCTCTTCTCAATTTTTAAAATATAACAAAATTTCGTTTAGCTAAACAACTACAAAAAAAGATCAGACAACATAATATTTCAGATTCCAATAATAAAATTGTACAGTATAATTTAAATAAAAAAGATTTAGATAGTATAACTTGAAAAACAAAATTGTAGCACAACACTAAGGTGTGTAAAATTTTTTTTATAAACCACCTTGATGAATTCATAATTTAAAAATTGGCAATTAAATAATATATTAGAAAAATTGAAGCAATAACAGATTTTTAAAATAAAGTTCTGTAAAGTGTTATATTTTATTCACATTTATTTTAACATGTAATTATTTCTAGCATTTTTTCAAATCATTATTTAAAATCAAACACAGATTAAACTTGTATATATTTAATTTGTCACTGATTCTATTAAAATTTATAAACTATAGTTGAAGTATGTTTAGTAGTAGAAAATGTGGCTTAGCCACCATTTGGAGCAGTAGTTCCTGTGCCAGAATTGTTTTGAGAAGTCACAGGAATATTTGAAGTATTGGAGTGATTGTTGAGAGAAACAGAATTATTGGGAGGAATAGTATTCATCGCAATATCGAGAATGGGCAGGGGTTTAACAGTAGTTGGTGCAAATATTTTAGGAGCAAGCTCAGTGATGTTAGATGTAGAAGAAAAGTTAGTATTAATATTAGCCTGATTGCCGAGTATAGAAGATGAATTAATTGAGACTTGATCAGATTTATCAGATGAATGAGGATTAGGTGCCTGGTTACTTGATTGAAGAATAGAATCTTCATTAAGTGGAAAAGCTGTATTAGCATGTGGATTAGCAAGGTCATTATTTGGATTAATAGGTGTGCTGGTGCTAGAAATGAGAGGTTCATTATTAGGATTGTTAGGCACAGGAGGAGGAATGGGATAACTATGAAGTATAGAATAGATGCTATCCATTATATGAGAAGTGTTTGCATTGATCTCCTCGTTTGTGAACTTCAATGTGTTGTCTTCATCATCAGTACGGCTGCTATTCTTTTTAAATAATTCCTGTATTTTTCCTAGTTTTGTGAAAAATTCTTGGGATGATTTGGAAAACTTTTGCAAACCAAACTTGAGTTCAGTGAGAAATTTGTTCAGGTGCACTTTAAAACTTGGCTTAGTTGCATTGCGTTGCCAGGAAAAGCTAGTTGGTTTAGGGCTTGAATGCTGAAGTTTTAGTAGATTTAGCTTCATTTGTTCAAGTGCAATTTCTTTTTGCAGAATTTCCTTTGCTATTTCTTGTTGTCTCTCCTCATTTTCAGTGTTTGAACTGTCCGAGGCATTTGAATCTGGTACAATATAGGTGAGGGTGAAAATTTTTATTAACAACAATTTTAAAATTGATATTTTTTTGTGCTTACATATTGCCATTGATAAAAGTACAATTGAGAACGTGAACAAGTTCATCATTTTAAATTGCTAATTTAAGTTCGTATTCAAATGTCACCTTAAATAATATGAAAAATGTACTTTAATTGAATTCAAAAAAATAAATATTTTAATTTTGTATTATATTTGTAATTAACTAAACAGATGTTATTTTTTGTAATAAAAATAATTGTATAGTTTATTTAATCCAGGGGTAATCAAGGACTGCCAAAAATTATAAAATCAATTAAAATGTGGAAAATAGAAAAATGTGAATAATGTAAAATATGCCGTCCATTTTAAGCATTTCCAAAAAACAGTCCATTTTTAATAACAACAAGAACTCTGATTGCGTAGGCTGTAATTGCAAGCAATAGAGTCAAGCCAGTTCATAATTTTAAATTTAATTTTTCATTTAACCTACACAATTTTACATAATTATTTTAAAAATTACAAGAATTTTAATATCTGATTTATAAATATCAAAAATGTTGGTAATGTGCGTTTTTTGTAATATGGTCTTGTTGAGCTGGTGGTTGTGGTGGAATCTGTACATTATTATTGCTAGTGCTCTGATTTGATTGTTCTGGTTTAGGCACAGCTATAGTCTCATTATCCGATAGCATACCATATTTTTCAACGTAAACCATATTCTGGTATTTATTCGCCGAATTTAGCAAATGTCCCATTGTCTCCGCCGCCAAAGCACCCTTGTTAGATTGAAAGGCGTTGATAATTGACTTGAGAAAGTCAACAAGACTTTTGACAACATATTTGCCTGCTTCAGTAATGGGCTCAAGTCTTTCTAAATTGCTAGTTATTTGCTTTAAAAGACTGATAAATTTATCCCTGTGCTCGAACACAGTTGAATTTGCATCCAGACGTAGCTTGATCAGTTCAATTAGTGTTGATATTTTGAATTCATTAAAATCCTTATTTACAGCTTCTTTTAATGAGGTTGACTCGCGCTTAATACGCATGGAATACGAAACTGGATAATAAATTATTTCTATTAAAATTTAGCTAGATCAATTTCATAGTTAAATAACATGGAATTGTCTTACTTGAAATAATAGCTAAAATTGAAAATCCAAAAACTATAAGTTTCATTGTATTTGTCTGTTTTGTAATTAGTGTTCAATAAATTAATAATAATTTAAATGAATATTTTTAAATAAGTAATAGGATTTCATAATTAGCAGATGTTTTTGTAAAAAAATAGATATTTGTTTAAAAATTGCATTCATTTTTTGGGCGTAATTTAAAATAGTTTAAATTTATATTCATAAGTAAGGAAAAGGATGAAAATAAAGGAATTAAGATTTTGTATTATTGCGTGAACTCCACATTAATAATGAAAATTTGGACAAGAGTTAAAACAAATGATTTAGAAATTTATACAAAGTGGGATATAAAATATTTATAACTTTAGAAAATTTAGAGAATTCGCTTAGATATCTTTATGAAATAAATATTTTTACACAACATTTGAACATTACAAATATTTTTATAATTTTCAAGCTAATTAATTTTTTGAAATTTTAATATTAATAATTTTTTTGCACTATTTGTTTTTCTATTATAACGTTCTCTATCTCAAAAACTACTATATTATTCGATTTAATATCATAAATCGATTCAACATGTGCGAATTGGTGGAATCAATGTTTCCATTGTCTCAATTGACACATGAGTTCAAATACATGTGTGGCGGGAAGGAAGGAAATGCATTGCGTGTCGCTCAAGTAGGGACCTTGATTTAATTTGAATCAATTCAATCCCTTGATTCTTTCATAGTTTTTAGACACAGTTATAGCATATCAAATGAGATGAAGTGAATCACTTAATTAACATCAATCCCGAAATTCCCTTCACTCCCTTATATATGTTAAGCATATACAGAGTAGTATATGCTTTGATACGAGTCGCGCATTTCAATTGAGTTTAACGGATTAGAGGATATGGTGGGAGTGGGAAGGGAATGAATACAAATTATAACTCAACGGAGAATAGATAACAGAGAGATAGAAACCTTAAATTATAATAGAGAAGATTACAAAAAATAAGTCGAAGGGAAGGTAAGAGATCAAAATTAGAAAACAATTTCGCACACTACACTGAATCTACATTAGTAATGAAGTGTGCGAAAATTTAGTAATTATTAAAAATATTAAATATATAAAACATAATTGATTAACAATGTGTGGACAATTGACAATTGAGAGGTGTCCAAATTAAATAACTGTCCTACATATTTTTAATTTCATGAACGTCTTTTGTACCTTTAGTTATAGGCGTAGTGGTCAAATGCTATGTATCAAGTGCTCTAAGCACTTTGTCCCACTCCTTCTAGAACAAGTGACTAGCTCATTACTGTATATAATTATTAAATAAATTTAGTTGTAAATCTTGATCAGAAATGAAAACAATATCGTTGCCTTAATTGAACAATTAACTTGCTTGTCAATATAAAAAAATTTGTTTTGTTCAAACTCGTTTAACAAATATATAATTGAATCAATTATTTGTATTGATTTTAACAATGACATTTTTATTATTTTATTTGAAATTAATTTAATTATCAAAATAAAAATAGTTTAACAAACTAAAATGTCCTAGAAAAGATTCAAGTTAATTAAATTCTATGGTAAATCAGCTATCGGTTTAATGAAGGGATCATCTTGTTGCTTAATATTACCACGATGTCTTGGCAATTGAGGTTCTGATTTGGTGTCAAATTGAACTCGGCCGTTAATGTTGGGTACTTGGCCGGGTATTTTGGAGACTGGCTGTCCACTTCCAGCATCAAAAAATATATTAGCTGATTGATCTTTGACTAACCCTGGGTCAACAGCATTGTTATTTATTCCACCTGGATTACTAACTGATACTTGAGTTATAGGTTTAACTGTAGTGCTGGGCAATTGTATTTCTTGAATGGTGCTGGATGATAGCGGATTACTAGAGCTACTAGATATTGCACCTGGAACACTTATTACTGATATAGGTTTACTTGTAGTGTCAGATAAATCAAGTAGTAGATCATTGCTAAGTAATGGAACTGGAGTAGTAGTAGTTCTGCCAGCCATTTGACCAAGAACATTATCCACCATGTGTATATGGCTTGCCTCAGAGGTCACGTGATTGTCTTCCATTAACTCGTCGGCGAGAGAACCATACTTTTCCTTGTAATCCAAATTCTGATACGTATTAAATGCATTTATCACATATGCTATTGTACTAAAAATCAGATTTCCCTTCTCAGTTTTAGAGTAGTTTGAAAAATGGGTTAGATAATCCAGGGTTGATTTAATAAGAAATTTTCCTGTTTCTGTTATTGGCTCGATTTTTTCTAAATTGGCGATAATCGGCTTAAATGCTTCAATCAAGCTATCTCTTCCTTCATAAACAGTCGAGTTTGCATCTAATCTTAGCTTGATCAGTTCCATTACAGCGCTCATTACCACTGCATTCATGTCCTTTTTAAATGCTTCTTTTAATGTTGCTGCTTCTCGTTTAATGCGGCCTGATTGTGCAACTATAAATGGAGCTGTGTTTAAAATATATGATAAAAATTAATGATATATTTAAATTTTACCTGAACAAATAGCTAAAATTAATACGGTGATCAAAACCTTATTCATTATGAAAATATTTTCAGAAATTATCTCAAATATTTACTTAAGTAACAATTTATTTCTAAAAATGGATATTTAACAGATGTTATAAACGTATAGGTTATTAATGTAGTTATAAAAGGGGTTGGGCTTTCGACTTTAAACTTTAGAAAGGGGTTTAATCTATATATTGGACAGTCTAGTTTGTTACTAAATTTAAGAATTGAGATATTAATTAATGGAATAGTTATTTTGAATTGGACTTGATAGTTTCCAAAAATTAACTTTTTCAATTTAAAAAGTTATTACATGAGGAAAAGTTTTACATAATCAATATAGAATAAACATCAGGGATGTCTAGACTTAAAGTTCAGACTAGATAGAAAAGTTTTTGTTTTTGGCAAGGTTTGGGACAAGGTATTTCGGCCTGCGAAGTGAAGAATTTGCCAGATTTTGGACGGTAAATGATCCAGGCATGGGTATTTGGCTGTTGTCTAATTCAAGCAGATTTTAATTAAAATTTAGCATTTTAACAGAATTTAGACGAATTCTTCAAGAATTCGACAGAATTTTAATAAGTTCTTTAAGAATTTAGCAATAAATTTGATTCAATAAAAGAATTTCACAGAAAATAATATAAACTTGGCAAAGATTTCTCAAACTATATATAAAAACAGAGATATCAAAATAGCCAACATTAACAAAAAAAATGTCACATGTTAAACTTTATCCAAAAAATATTACTAATTTCAATAATTTTATATAAAATATGCTTTTTTTATTTGAATATTAAACTCAAATATAAAGATTTTTTAAACCTCAACTCAACCCTTAATATTAATTATAGGATGTATTAAGCAGTCTATTTAGCTTCAAATAGACTACTAAAAAACTTAAAGTTAACAATTTCAAAAAGAAGATAACATTATAAAACACTTTAGTAATGTATGTAATTAACCTGATTCAATAATAATTCAATCTAAAAGCAGAATGTGAATTTTATTCTAATTGATAGCAGTTTACGAAATGCACACACCAACAAAGAGACAAGCTTTTTTATTTTTAAAAATATTTTATTTTTTTATTAATTTTGTATTTTATTTAGCCTTGTTTGAAAAAGCTTATATAAACAACTTTAATATTTAGTTGAAGAAAAAATTCTACATTTAAAATGTTAATAATAAACTGATTATTTATTTTAATCAGGCTAACTTTAACCGGACGCTGGTGTCACTGTTGTTTGTGCAGCCAGAGTAGTAGTTGTTGTTGGCTCAGGTACATTTTTTGATTTTTCAAACCAGCTTTCTTCTTTTGCCTTTTTCAGGAAATCTATTAAATTCTTGAATAAATGCTTTCCGGCTTCACTCTCTGGCTGTAACTTGCTCAAATTCTCTTCAATTTGTTCAATCAACTTTACAAAATTTTCCGGCATATCCTTGGATGCTTTATCCGTTTTTCCCTTTAAAGTGTCAATATCTTTTAATGCGGTCTCTTTAAATCCAGGCCCTGATGCTGTTACTAATAAAGGTGCTGGGGTTACACTTATTGGTGCAGTTGCTGGGGTTGTTGTTGTTGTTGTTGTTGTTAGCGGATCTGATACTATAATATATTGTATCGCAGGTGATTAAATGTGAATTAGCATGATATAATTTATACTCACAAACAAATTTGATCAGATAAATTATGAATAATAACTGGTACATTTTATATAAATTATGTTTATTAATGTATGATAGAATATATTTCATACTATAAAATATAGAGAAATTTAATAATTAATTTTTAGAATTTTAGCAAATTATTAATACATATGTTATCTCAAGTTACATATTAATGAGGATCTAAAATAATTTGATATTCATTTGTTTTATTGAAACAGATTAACTAAAAAAAGGGTTGTAAATTGTTAATCACAATTAGTAATTTTTATGTTTAAATCACATGAGGGACCATTTTAAAATATGTGACCGAAAGCTTAATATTAAAAAAATCTAAAATAAAATTTATATTCAAGTATTCCAAATCAATGATTTATCCTGTGATTGAATTTCTCTGAGTTTTAAATCTATTTTTTTTTTAATAAAAAAGTTTAAGTATTGAAAAAAATAAAACGATATTATTGTTATTTTTACAATTTTGATTGAAACGTAAGAAAAAGTTATAAAATTTTTATTCATATCATTAATTTATAATGTTCAAAAAATAAGCCTAAAAGATTAAACTATTATTTGTTGAACTTTAGTAAAAATATTTTTCTAATTATATCGTTTCAAGTTTAGAGTATTTATCACGGATGTGGGAGGTCCAAAAAGCTAGGAGGTATCTTATCGCCAAGAACCTAGGGGGAGGGGGTGGCGTATTTTGCCAATTTTTGACTAGGGGTTTCAAAAAGTCTTTTTTTGTATTTCATTATGTAAAACACATGTTTTTTTCGTTCAAAGTTAGCTTATTTATGAATTTATAACATAAAACATATCGAAAATCGTTAAATATTGTTAGAAATAATTAATTTATAGTTTTTTTTATAGTATAAAACACATTACAATAGCGGTCAAAACGAGTTTATTTAGTGCTTTGAAATACTACTGCACTGCAAAGCATTGAGATATTCATAATTTGTAATAAATTTTACGAAATATTTTGAAAACAGCGCCGTTTCCTGAAAATCTGCTTAAGTTGGGAAGGGGTACCTCCAAAAGAGCTTATAGAGGTACCTGCAGTAAACACCAAAGGCGTAATTCCGAAGCTGAACCACACCCTTCGACAACCCATGGCATTAATAATCATTTGAATAAAAACAAAAAATGAAAATAAAATTCTAAACTATCAGAATTTTCTAATCATAAACTTTTCTAATATTAAGTACAGTTAAACAGCTTCTCAATTGTATATTAAGGTGAAGTTTCAATTACAGGATAAAGCATATTTCTGGGCGCCTAAATTATATTAAAAAATGTTTCTATTAATTTCTAATTGTTCCTTTGAAATTAATATTTTAACATTTAGCTATTCTAATATAATAGGAATAAGAAGAGGGGTGGATCACTACCTGAAAACTTCGTGCATTAATAGTCTTCTTCCCGTTCGTAATTCACTGGTTAATTGTGATACAATTAAACAATAAGCTTTTATTTGAAAGATCATTTATTATCAATAGACAAATCCCAGAGGTTAGCCAAGGTGAGGCTCGAACTTTTTTTTCACAGCTTACAAAAAGCTTTTTTAATTTAGCTTATTCCACCGTTTGCAACTCGCTGAAAATACTGAAATCTTACTAGAGATTATAATTTTCAAATTGAATATTAGAAGCGACTGAGAGTGCCGTTCAAGCTAGAAAGGGTGTGTTTGGATAAAAGAGTCGACATATTAGAGAATAATAATTGTAATTTGTAATGATTATTTCAAAATATTTTTAAAAACGGCCTATTTTGCGCATTAAAACGTTTTTTAAAAATATGATAAGGAAGTACATTTTGAAGAGACCGTGCAAAACGCTAGAGGTATATCCGAGCTGCACTCCCCTTGCACATCCCTGACCTGCATGTATTTATATTTGAAACTTCAAACAATACAAAGAGTAGAGTAAAATAGTTTGCACACTAATCAATCTTAAATTTTTCAAATATTAACTATAATAAGTGAATAGTATAATATCTAGCCAAATTCTAATCCGAAGACACTTTTATTGAAATCTAATATTAATTATGCAAGATCAATAATTAAGCTTTAATTTGATTTATTTTATACAGTAATAGATTTAATAATCTTATTTTACAGTGGAGATTCATTTTTAAAATGGACACGATATCCATTCTGATTTTATTTGGCCACATACACATTTCAGACTTGTTTTAAATAATATTTTAGCCATTACTAATTGCTCTGATAGATTTTATTTATGAGTATGAAATATCTATCATTATTAATGTATCATTAGCTTAAAAAGTTTGAATTTAATGAATACAAAAAGTGACTAATCCTTAAATACTGTGTTGAAAATTATTGAAACATAAAACAATATTTACAACCGTTTGCAGCCAAAATTGCACACCTATTGCCAGCCTTAGTATATATCCATATAATGTTATAGATGGCTAGT
>JAQFXN010002600.1:0-12341 GCA_034693365.1 Liacarus xylariae
AACTGGGCTTGGATTCAATATTAGAATTTAAAAATATTGAAAATAAATATATGGATCAAATATGGACCCGAATATACAATAACACGATTCAACATCTCTTGAAAGTTAGGTTAAACTAGATTAATATCAGGATATATAAAGTTGTCCGACTCGGGGTATTTTTCTAACATTAATGGTGGCATTAAAACTTTTCTATCGGAAGATTTAGCAAAATTTCCCAAATTTAATAACTTAATAACAATAATAATATTAAGTTTTAAAACGTCTCGGTTTTATTAGTAACCCAATTCCTAATAATTCTTCACAGCCCTCTTGGCTATCCCTGATTAACATCTACTTAATTTATCCATTCGTTAAAATCTAAGTATTTTCATTCAAAAGTTATTTAAATGTTTTAATTTTCTGAAAAAAACATTTATTCCTTTATTTAGAAAAATAATTTTTTTTTAATTCTCTAATTATTAATCTTTTTAATCAATGAATTTGTGAGGAAAATATTTTATACTATGCCTTAAAATAGTTTATCAAATAATTTTCATTGAAAAATAGTGTCACAAAACATATCGAGCTGTCAAACATCAAATAGAATCCTCAAAGTAAGTAACCACCATTAGTAAGCCATAGCTTAATGTTTATGACTGGCACAGGTCGATTCTGATTTGATGGATAACAGCTACAGTACATACAGTATATTATATAAATTAACTCTTTTGGGGAAAAACTAACAAAAATTATTAATTGATTAGAATTTTATTTCTTATTATTAAATAGTTATGCAATGATTTGTGTTTAAAATAAACTAAATTTAAACATTATTTTATTTGTTATTAACAAAACAGGTTTTTTAATATTTTAAAAATGATTCAAAACTTAATTCATTGATTCAATTTGTGTTTTTGACGTTTCAAACCCTTTACAAAACTTATTAATCAATGTTTTGTTATTTTACTATTTTAGCCAACTTTTGTGAAGGCGTTCGACAAATTTTTTTTCTTCAAAATATTAATATTCAATGTTTTAATTTATATTAAATTCTTCTTTCTTTGTTCAATGAATTATGTTATGTTAAGTTAATATAATTGTTTAGGATTTTTGTCTAATTATATCATTACAAATGAATGGGGGTTTGGGAGAGTTGAGGCTCTGTTAGGTGGAGGGGAGAGGGCGGACAGCATAGGAAAGCTGTTTCCGCAGAACATTGCACTTGTTTTCTGATCCTTTGGATCCGGGAATCCAATAGAATATAAGTATTGCATAACTCAGAGAACTTAGTCTTTTGGGTCGAAATAGTCAAACGAACTCTAATTCAATTCATTGAAAACAAATGTAGTTTTTATTGTGTAAAACAAAAAACTTTAGTCTTATTCAAACCTCTCAATGACTAACCTTTTATTTAACTGAAAAATATTTTTAGATTCAATTATTCAAATAATTTGCAAACAAATTCAGGTCTTTGTATGAAATAATTTTGGTTTATATTAAATCTAATGTTTTTAATCGCTTCACTGTTTAGACTCGTTTCATATGAAACAACAAATAAACATCGCTTTGATTGCTATTAATAGTATTTTTCAACTAATACTTGAATTCAGTCCACTTTTATTTCATTAAAATTCTTCATTTTTTAATAATATTCAGACATTAAGTTAAGCAAAGGTGGAGTCAATTATTTATATCAACTCTTACTATAATTACTTAAGTATTTGTAGCGATAAAAGTCATTAATTTTAAGAGTTCTTAAATGATTAGCAAAAACACTCCTCTTATAAGTTGTCTTTCATGTGAACTTCAAAACAGCAAACATTTAAATTACTTTTTTTGACACAAAGAAAACTTTTTCTATTTATTACAGAAACAACAAATAGGTTTAAACAAAAATAATAATAATAACAATAATGATTCGGGGAATACATTGTCGAAAATAAAGCACTCGCTGTTGGAATCGCAGTCACGAACACCTCTTTTCGGCTGTGATTTGGATAGCATTCAGTCCTCTCAATGCGGTCTTTCATTACCGCCTTTTATAGAAAAATCATTACTATTTTTGGCCCAAAAGGGCACAAACTCTGTGGGAATATTTCGCAAATCTGGTGTTAAATCTAGAATAATGTGTTTGAGAGAACAGGCGGAGAAGGGAATTGACATTGAATTTTCTGATGTCTGTGTCTATGATATGGCAGATGTGACCAAAACCTGGTTTCGAGAACTCAAACCAAAACAACTTTTAACGCAACAAATCATCCGTTCGTTTAAAGAGAGCCGAAAAGAGTTTACTTTCTGTGCAATACCTGACACTCAAAGAGCTATTTTGCAAATAATTCTAAGATTTTTAGCACTTATTTCAAACAATTCTAATGTCAATCAAATGAATTCACATAATTTGGCCATTTGTTTGACGCCATCTCTGTGTGAATGCGATGGAGACCAACAACTCTTTGACGCCCAGAAGTGCCTCGAGTTCTGTATCGATAACTGCGAAACACTTTTTGTTATTTCAGTTGATTTATATTCGATTCCAAACACCGATACTGAGAGTCCACTTCCGCGCAAACACGAGGCCACGGCTCTGATAGAGTGCGGACCCAATGATATACTAAACCGTATTCTTTACGAAAGGTTTTACTATTAATACAACAAATATTAATATTAATTGGCATTAACACCAATTTTTCCTTAAAAGGCATTTAATCGATCCGACAATCGTTGAGTGGAATATAGGAGAGGAAGTGTCCCCAAACAGCGATACCTTTATTATTAAACTACAGTCGAGTGCATTCCTTCCCATCAAAAGCATAGTAATTGAAAGGAATTGGCGAATCAATAGTCTTAACAATATTGAAATCATTGAAAATGGATATCTATATGAGTCCCGTTGGTCAGTGACGGCACAGGGAGAGGGAAGGACTCTCGTCGCACACATGATTGCTCTCGATCTCAGGTATTATAATCTAAACATTAGTTGTTTTGCTTAATTGCTTAAGATTTAGCCAAAAGCTAAAATTTCCTGAAAAATTAGTTTAATTTATTTCAATAAACTTTTATTAATTATTTCTTAATTGATTCGTTGTTTTGCTCGCAGTCTTTGTTTGAAAGATTGATAATAACTTGTTTTAACCCTTAATTTTCGATAATTTATATTTAATATAATTAAAGCAGATTTAATGGCTTTACTTAATCAATGAATTAATGCCATAGACTTAGAGTTTACTAAATTTGTTTTAAGCGCTCATAAAATAACAATTTATCAAATTATTTAGACTTAACTCAATTGAGAAAAACATAATTAAGAGAATTCATAGGCTATTAAAGACAATATTTATGACCGAATGAACATTATTTCGAATAAATTAAAGATTACTTGAAATTCAGCACAAATTAATGAAAATCACACAAAACTTATAATTAATGAAATGTCTGTTTGAGTTCGCATACGCTTTGATTCATTTATTATTATTTCGATTAAATAAAAATCTATACAAACAATGATTAATCAATTAAATTGCTTTTTGGAAAACAGAGGCCATTCCTATGAGTGGTATATTTCAACATTCCCTGCAATACATAACAATCAATTGCACCGTTTGTCGCAGTCATTCCTCATCGATAAAAATGCATCCAAAGTATCGGATATTTGACAACCGCTTTGACTAAATCCTTGAGATTATTAAATGTATTGTAGTTTTTGAAAGGAATTAAACTGAATGTACAAAAACAATATTTTTTATATAACAGGGATTTTCTGCACTTGTAATACATGTATTACACAAAAATATGAAACAAAATGTTAGGCTTTTCTCACGAATTTCAATCAAACTTAAAGGCAGTTTATTTTTTTGCTGGAATTTATGTTTTATAGCTTTGAATTGCAATTAACTTTATTTGATATGAAAATACATTTTATTAACTTTTTGATGATTTAATGAGTTTTTATGAGTTTATCTCTGTATAAAAATCATAGAATTTTATTTGACATCAAATTATTAAGTATTGAAGTGATAGCCAAACCATAATTTTGAGTTAAGGCATAATTTTAGATCTGAAATGACAGCCAATTACATAAAATCCTTAGGCGTATAGCTATTGCTGTGCTATCGATTCAAATATTGGGTTCGATCGAAATGTTTTAGGGTTTATGACCACAACAACAGATCATAAATCAAATTGATATCAAATTTAATATCAACTCATAAATTGAAAGCTTAAGGAGTTTTTAATTTGTGAATCGAGTTTAATATACCGTATGTAATAGTAGTTACATATATAGAGGTCATTACAAAAACTCATTCAATTATATTATAATAGAATCAAAAAATTATATTCACTTAAATTGTTTCAAAAGAATGCTTACCTTTCAGTGAAATTTTTATTTTATTTCATTTTTCATTATATTGTTTGATATCTTCATTGAATTCCATTACAATGAGAGAAACGGGTCGTAAACTATAATTTGTAACAAAAAATATAATATATTATTTATACCTATTATATAACATAAATAATTTGGATATTTTATAATTAATTCACAAATCATGCAATCATTGAATTAATTTTCAATTAAAAACACTATAATTATAGAAATATTTACACTTTTTATCGGTGAGTGAATGTCATTTTTACTATTCATATAAATTTATTCCTATTGTTATTATATTTGTTTAAACTTTTGAAGAATTGTAAAAAAATATTCACTTGTAGTCAACCATCAAATCACGAATAAATTAATTTTACACTAATTTAGTTATTTTTCATTTATCCAAAGAAATGTATTAATTAAAAATCGACTGAATTTAATGTCTTATCGGTTGATAGAGAAGACAAATTTCTTACTTTATCTCAAAAAATGAAAACTTCATAGAAGTTAACACTTTTAGACGTCTTCTAAAATTGGAAATAAAAAATTATATTCTCTGTTCAGCCATAAAATGGGACAAAACTTTGAATACCAGACGGAGTCAAACGATTCTATATTTAAAATTCATATAAAAACTTAAAGTATTTACGACTTAAAACAAAATATTTATAATTGCTTTAAACGACAATAAAATTTTAAGAATTATATTTGAAACTCACAATAATAAACTGATTTTATAATAAACTTTTATTTGAATCAATGTATGCGTTGGCAATGTTTTAATGACAAAAAATCATTAATCAATGCTTTGAATTCTATATCTTATATATAATATAATGTAATAATAATATAATGTTTTTGTATATAACTTAGAATATATAGTATTCATTAAGATTTGATAAATTATTTTACATTCACTCTAAAACTTGTATTAAATTAAATTCACTAAAAATTAAGTGAAAATATTTTTTTAATCCAATTAATCATTTTTTTTGCAATTAATACAAAAGAATTGTTCCAAAGAAGCGATTGTATCCGGGCTTTCGATACCAATGCAGAGCTGATGATACCATGAACTGCAGGGGCCGTCGCAATAGACCCAATGAACTTCGGCCACTATTGAACACAACAAACGATTTATAATAGAATGGAAATAAAAACAAAATTGTGTTTACCGTTGGGTTTGAAGCACTTGTCACCCATACCGCACAGTTCGTCGTTTTCGTCTGATTTAGACTTTTTGCCCGATTTTCTAACTTTGGGAACACTTTTTTCAATCTTTTTTAAAGCTTTGTCTTTAATATTAATCTGTTTTTTCTTTTTGTTTTGTGTCTCAGAATCAGTCGATTCTAATTCAGACTTTCGTTTATTTGTTTCCAAATCATAGTCTTCGCTGTTATTATATCTCAAAACAGTTCTTATGATTGGACTAAAAAATTAAATTCCGATTAAATTTAGGTTTTATTTTAGTTTATTCTTCACTACTGACTGAGAAAACTGCCAAATGGACCACAAGTGTGACGTCTCCTCTAACGCCACTTCCAAACAATTGCCTTCAAATAAAAGTTGAGACAAAAGTTCTGTCGATTGTGGACTCAATTCTATTAGAGGCTGTGGTGTCGTCTCTACTAAAGTCAAAATAATATAAGAATCAAAAATCTGTTAATTCAATGTATGAATGGATTGAACTCAAGGATGTCCAGAGGAGGTGGGGTGGTATGGTGAGAAATTTGGCTTACGCCTCCCCCTCTGATTTTCCAAAAAAGTTGAAAAATTCACAGTAAATCCGATGAGTTTTTGACCCCCGCTATAATTTGAAAAATTCGCGAAATCTTTTCAAAAATTACCCCTTATTTAAGGTGGAAATACCCCTATCCTTATTGATTACTTTGGCTATATCTCGTTTAGAAAGTGGTAATCACACAATACACCCCCCTCTCTGGACATCCCTGATTGAACGCCATTCCCTGTCCCTTCCATTACCCCTCAAAATAAGTGGTGATTTGCGTTTGTTCTTCAGAGGCGACAATTCTGAAGACGTGTTCGACTCATTCGAAGCCATAGTGGAAGCGGTGGGCGAAAGCATTTCCAATGATTGACTAATATTTGGTTGAGATCTCTGCAACTGAAGCAATGCCTGAGCGGTCGCCTCTGCGGTCGCTATTTCTTCAGTGTTTGGATTTGTGGAGGTTTTGGTCGAATCGGGAGAACAAATCATTTGTTGTGTTTGTGATAAATGAAATGTGGGATCGCTTTGCAATTTAATGGCGCGGTTGTAGGCATTGGCCAAATCCGAGTGTGACTTAAGAGCCTCGCGAGCCCTGTTCTGCCAATTGATGGCTCGTTCGGCCAAACACTGGAGGAGTTCTCCCTCCAGTATCCTTACGGGCAGTTTCTGTAGTGAACACAATAGCGTCAAAATGGTCTCCACTTTAGGTCGTCGTCCGCGCGAACAGAGATCACAAATGAAGTGCTGTTGCGGTCCATAAGAATCCATTTGTGCCCCCATTTGTTGACTCATTTGCTTCTTTCGCATATAAACTGATTGGAAATTTTGAATGCATGTGCTGTGAAACCAATCGTAACACAACTGGCACTCAATCATCCACTCCTCCGCTTCTTTACCGCAAACACAGAACTTTTGAATCGTTTGATTCTTTGGTTCGTTCGCTGTTTCTTCAGTTTCGGACACAAAATCATTGACTTTTGTCTCTAAATATTGTCTTTTAGTCGAATTCCTTTTCCTAATGGCTCTAAAGTGGTTGAGCTCCTGCTCTTCGAACAGCTTATAGAGCGCAACGATGTGTGTTCGCGAATATTTACCGCTCAGTTGTGTTTCAAAAATACTTTTTTGGCCCTTAATGTTTGTGACATTCTTACGATCTTTTGGTGATTGGGTTTGGGTTTGAGACGACATTCGCTTCAAATAATGGAATAATGTTCGCGAAGAGAATGAACTGTCGGACTGACCCATAGATGTGATTCGAGGGCTTATTATTTGAATTATGGAATACAATGAGTTCTTTTTGGAAAACGTTCGGTTCAGTCGTTCCCTCCAATTGCGAGCGGCGCTAATCGTTGAGTTCAAGTTCGCCAAATGCTCTAAACGGCAGTCAATAGTGTTTGCGGACAAAACCAATTCTTCCACCGTTTCAATCATTGGCGCCTCTCCTGAGTTGGCATTACTTACAGAAGCCTTTTGGCTATACTTCTGATTATCGGTTCCAAAGATAACATTCACTTTACTGATCCAATTGAGAGCCTTCGCCACACTTTCACGTATTCTATCGATTTGTGGCGAGAGATCCAGACGTTTAAGGTTTGCATTGTTTTGCGTTTCATTCATAAGTGATTCGAGGAAATCGAGCGCCGGTTTGTTGTCATTGTTGTCATCAGATTCTTTGTGTTCTTCTGTTTTGATGTTAAAACAATTGTTCGCTCTTTCCATCCATTTATTCGATTCGTCGACCATTTGTTGCAATTCATTCAGTTTTGAATTGATTTTCTCGGTATTTAAGGCTAATTTCATTCCACTTTCAATCAATGCCTTAATGTTTGACAATTCATATCTCTTTTGGTCTTCAGGTTTCACGTCTTCGGTGTTAATAATCTCATTGCACTCCTCTAACCATCGAATCTCTTCGTGTTTGTGTCGAAATGAGTCGAGTTGTGGCCCAAAGTCTACAACAGCTATAGATTGGGCATCGAATAGAACGGCTTCCAAATCAGAGGACTTAAGTGTTTCGTTAACTTCTTTGGCATTACTTGTGTCCAAAACACTCATAATAGAACTGGCGATTGAATTGCACCGATCGATCAGTTGTTTCAGTGCATACCTCTCAGGTATTTCGCACTGGAGTTCTGCGATTTCTTCATAGAATAAACAGATTTCCTCTAAAGTCAACCGAATATTAACGATATCTCGAACTGAGTTTGCATTACGACCTGCTGTTGACCGCAGAGTCCGTTTCACCGGTGACTGAGGTTGTTGTGTGCCGGGAGTCGACTGTTGTTGTTTGCGAAGTGACTCCTGTTGTTTGAGTAGGTCTTTGGCCGCACGCGAACATTTTGTCGCTTCGGTCACTATTTGGTGCAACTCTTCGTATATATCAGAGTTCGTCGGATATCTGTTGACAACCGCATCGTTTAGTAATGATTTGAGTTCTTTAAGCGAAGGAATTGTTGTCTTTTCTGTTTCGATCAAAACATTAATTAATTATTGCAATAAAAAGTCAAAACAATAGTTCAAACCGTTATTAGCGTTTGTGTCAATCTTTCTGAGAAGTGTCTGTACTTTCGAGGCCCAGTCATCAAATTTTTCAGCCCTTTTCCTCAAATGATGTAACATAATCGGCAACTCATCCAAAGTATATCTGTAGCGAAGGGTGTGCTGAGAGGGCAGACATGTCTTACACAAGTTGTCCTTATGGTTAAGACAAACCAATTTTGCTGTAAATAAAAAATATATTTAAAATAAATTCGGTTTGAATACATTTTAAAAACTAATCCATACTTTGATCACAAGTACAGGTTAGGGCTGACAGAAAACATGTAGTTTTGCAGTAATCACATTGGCGTTCGTCGTCCTGAAGCAATTCAAAGGCCTCTCGTTCTGCTTGAGTGACACCCCATTCCAGTAAACCGAGTCTTGAGGTCTTCTCGCTCTCAACCATTCTCAACATGTCTTTATAGGTCTCGACTGCAAGTGTTATCTCGAGGTGGTTCGGGTCGTTCGCCATTTTGCAAATCAGTTCGTCGTGACTGAAGACCGGGAATCTGTGAAGCATTGCGTAATGAGTTATACAAACTCTGCCGATTGGCAGCCAATCAGAGGGCGCAAAGTTGACCGCTTCAGCAAAGTTGAGCCCCTGATTGAAGCCCGTGTGATATGCGCGCGGAAATGTCACCACAAACTCGCCCGCGTGTTGGTTACATCGATAAACCTTTTCGTCAAATAAAACAAATTAAATTAAACCCATATTTAAACAACTAATCCCTGTGTACGCACTGGTACTCCGTCTTGCATTAGGATATTTGGATTACAAATGGTCACCAATTGATGCAAAAGATCGGGCTGTGATTTGAAAAGCTCAGGCGCTGCTCTCTTCATAGCTCTTTCGAATGTCTCTGCGTGTTCTCCGGGCACTCCATACCAGGTCTTGGGTTCGCCCCAATGGAGATAATTTATGGAATAAGTCCAGTGATCCTCGTTATGCCAACAGAAAGTGGCGAAACACATGCCGACGTACATCCAGGGGATAATCATTCCGCTTATGTTAGCGTTTATGTGTCGAAATACACTGCCCTCAAGCACTGGTATGTTATTTAGATTCCACAAATGGTTAATATAATCCTAAATATTTTATAACAATTAATGTTAAATAATTGCCAAAACCTTTAATCCAATACTAAGACAGAGGTTTGAGTAAAATTATTTCAAAACTTATACCAAATCTGATTGCAAAACATTTTTAGTGAGTTTGGTTGGAAACCCACTCCCGTAATCATTTGTGTGCAGATCTGCCCCGTACTCAACAGTAACCGATTCTTCTATGGCTGAAACTAAACGCCAAAACTCTTTTTCGACCAAAGAAAGTGAAACAGACTTTACGGACACAATAAACAAATCAATAATTAATTAAAGAATAATAAATATTAATTGAACTTCAATTACATGCGGCGGACAATTGAAATAATCGGCTTTGAACTGATCGGCCATTTCTCCGAATTCACTCAAAGTGTAATTCTTCTGCGACTGAACGAAACCGAACTCATGAGTGTAGGGCTGAGGATATGACTGAACCAATAGAGCCAGACATCGGTGACAGTGCCAAACACCTGGAATTCATTTCAGAACAAATTATAGATTTATTTTCCATAGTTTTGTTCAAACCTTTGGGCCAATCATTGAGAGGCGGAATGAGGCAATGGGTGTGGTATGTGTTGGAACAGTTATCGCACGTCAATAACATTGCCGTCGGATTAGTTTCCCCGCAATGCAAACAAACCTGCGGTAAATGCAAAGACCAGGTCTTTGAATCATCCGATTCGGTTATATTGTTGTCGAGACAGACCTTAACCGACTGTTCTTTTTCTGTCTGCTCGGAGACATATCCGGGCATTTTAGGTCCGGCACCGTAGACCTGAAGCTTCTTTAGCTCTTTGTTCTGAGAGTTGGGCGAAACCAGTAATGGGTTCTGATTTGATGGAGAAATCGATTGTCTTCTTAAAACACGTTTCTCTGGGGTTTCATTCCCTGATTTAAGCACTTTATCGGTTGATGTCTTGTCGTCGTTGTCATCGTCTGATGAGAGCGGAACCGGCTTTTCATCCTATCGTCCAAATCATCAGAATATTTGAAATTATATTGCATTTTATGCAAATATTAACTCACAATAACTTCGGGTCCAATAGTAGCTCCACTTTGAAAGACATCGTATGGAAAAAGGATTCGTTCGTAATGTTGTCGCAGAAGTGAAGCAATGGTTCCCTTATTTGATGCGTTATCTAATGTAAAATCATTGAACAAATTATAATAAATGCCAGCAATTGGTCGCTGCAAAAAATAAATTCATACTTCCGTATCCCATACGAGAGGCCACGCGCGACCATTTCCTATCTCTGGTGCAAATTTCGAAACCTCCCTCTTCTTTGACAATTCTGTGTAAGTTATATAAATCCAGAGAACGTCTCTCAAGGTTTGGGATCTTAAATGAGGCGCCCTTTTGAACAAATAATGGTTTAAATCATAGGTATTGCAAATCAATAGCATTTCATCACATGTTTTACTAATTAGAGTTAATTCTATTGAATTCAGTCTTAAGTAATATCATTATTAAATCCGATGAAACACTCGTCTATTAAGGCTTTCTATCGATTGTGTTGGGTCTGACATAACAGTAATACTGACGAAATGTTACAATCGGTTTGAATGATATAACTAATAGACTATTATTTTGAGTCTAATAAAAGTCGAATTGAGATGAAATGCAAACCAAATGCAAATGAAAGTAAAAGTAAATGAATTTAAAGTAAAAGAAAATCAAAATAAATAAAATGAGAAATTTATAGGAAATTCAATTACAAAAAAACCTCAAATTATGTTTAATGACTGAAATCTTACCCTAATTTTGTCTTTAAAAGGCGATCCCTTTCACAATAAAATAGAATATTAGACTGACTTATGTATAGGTTATTAAAGTTAAAGAAGTGCACAGATTTTCAATTAATAGAGTAGTGTTAGTGTAATAATGAGAGAGCAATAAGCGTTTTGAATATAGAGCACAGAGTCTATTGAAAAAGTCAATAGATTTGGTTTACCTGTAAATCCCAAAACTTAACGATTTGTTCGATAAAATTCAATTTGATTCTTGTGGTCGCTTCCAATTCATTGAGACGCTGTACGCGTGGCGTAAATCTGAACTCTTCCACCGCAACAGTGAATGGGGGCTGAAATGTCTGTCGTATTAAACAATATATCAAATATTTTAATTTATTTCAATTCTCTTTCATTCAAATCAACTTATGTTTTGATTTAAGCAAACGATTGGAATTAGTATTGAATTTAATTTTTAAAAAAAACTAAAATTAAACTTTCAATCAATTGAATCAAATTTAATATAAAACACAATTAACATTATATGACAAACAATTGAATGATAAGCCATAGTTAGGGTGCGGTCCCTCTCTCTCCCATTCTTGTAATCATGGCTAATATTTAAATTAATATTTTGTATAAATTATTAGGTTTTAAATGTATTTAATTTAAACATAATTTTAATTCAAATTAACTGTAACTCCAAATCAATAAAATTTAAACTAATTATTCAATTAATTGTAATAAATCAATGAAAACAACTCTCGTCTTAAAAAACTGTGACTCAACTCAAGATTTAGTTCAGATATGAATTTAAATAATGTCTTAGTTTTAATTCAATTGTTCACTAAATTGTAAATAATTTGCTTAAAAAATAAAATTATATTCAATGAA
>JAQFXN010002601.1:0-12339 GCA_034693365.1 Liacarus xylariae
GTTTATCAATTCATTAATTAGTAATTGAAATGATAATCACTTATTTATTACTAATGATAAATAATTTCAAATAAAATGCATAAAAGTTTATTTCAGATTAATGATTAAAGATATATCTTTTTATTGAAATCTAACTCATAATACATATTATAAAGAAATAATTTTATATTTCTTATCACTTACTAAATATCTCTATTGAATACAGTTTCTTCTCTTTTTTAAGCTTTAATAGAAAGAATACTTTACATTCTCTCACTCAGTTTTCAACATTTTAACTGTACTCCGCTCTCTTTCGAAACGTTTTTAATATATGGAAACAAACGATTGAAAGAAATTATGCAAAAAGCGGCTCAGCATTGACCTGCAGTAGAATATAAAAAGGACTAAAAGTTCGCTTTGACAACACAAATATTATGGTTTCCCCAAAAATACGACTGCATTTTTGTTTTGTTTCGTTTCACATCAACATTATTACGTAATGTGTTGGGGGACACACAGAGGGGCTTACGTTTTACGTTATCAATATATTGAAAGCATGAGATTTGATGAAATGTTTACCCTTTATATGTAAGCGCTTGTGTACAGTATTGCCGGTTATTAACCGCTTTTTGCATAACTTGTATCGATTGTATCGACAAATCGATGCAATCGTTTTGCAATCGATTGAAAGCACATGTATTATTCAATACTTTTGATCTATCATTAAATTGTGGGAATTCTGAATTCTTTTGCGTTGGACTTCTGTGTATAGCATGCGTACAGTTTTAACTTTATTTAATAATATAAAAGTTTATTCGTGAAAGAAGTTTATCAAATGATATTATAGTGTTTTTTCAAACTTATAGAGTTAGTCACTCATTAATATTGAGACAATAATATTCTTCACTTATTAATATTCAACACTTAAAGCATACAAATTAAACTTTAATTTCTATATTATAAATGTATTTCTTTTCAATTTTATAGTCAATTACTAATCTACAATTAATTTAGTAATAATTGTATGCTTTAATCCTCAAACAAATATTGGTAAACAAATATTCCTGACAATATGCTATTCCTCTTTCACAATATAACTTTTTCAACAGCCTTTTCCATAATATTTCCTAGGAGAGAAAAACTTTTTCCTATTTGTTCCATATTTCACTATTCAAATCAAAGATTTCAAACACTGAAACAAGCTTGAATACCCATTGCTCTGCTTTTGAAGTAGCAAATAGAACAACAAGAAAATCAATTATAATTTCTTAGTTTATTAATCTTACAAAAAAACAAATCAATCAGGTTAATTATTTATGTTAAAGTAGTTATGCACATTTTTAGTTTAGATTGTTTAATGTTTCAGTGCATTACTGTACAGTACTTTATTCATGGATGTGGTCTCAACTAAATTTATGCTAAACTAAATCAATAACAACAAAAATATTCGTTTGTATAAAATTGATGCAATAAATGTTAATATTCTGTTGCATTCATTAGTACAGTGGAGAATCATTTATTCTGAAAACGATATCCTCCATGTTTTTATTTGTCCACATATTGTTTATCAATAATGTTTTGTTTCAATAATTTTCTATACAGTATTTAAGGATTAGTCACTTTTTAATTAACTAAATTCAAACTTTTTAAGCTAATGATTCATTAATATTGATTAGAGGTCCAAAACGGATACAAAATTCACTATCCGATCCGATCCGACAGCAATCCGAACTTAAAATTTTTGTATCCGATCCGATCCCAAAATTTTATCCGAAATCATAAATGAGTCAAAAACTTTTTTTAGCTACAAAATTACATCAAATCAAAATTAGAGCACTAAATAACATTTGGTTGACATCTGAATTAAAATTTGAAATGTAATGCTATTTAAAATGCAATGTAAAAAGTTGTGAATATTAAAACATTTTGACTACAGTTCGCTTAATATAATGTAGTGATGGGCAAACGCCAAAAAGTTAGGGGTACTGATAAGAGCCAAAACGTCACATTAAGGTATAGGGGGGGGGGGGTACCTTTTCAATGTTAAAATTCTTCATCACAGGGAGTATTTTGGTCATTTTTTTGGAGACAGGGGGGGGGGGTATTTTGGCTATATCCCAATTGCCTTTCTCTAATATATGATTCTAGGGGTAGCCTTGGAGGGGGCACAGCCTAAATACCCTCTGACTTGGTCGACTTGCCTAATACCCGCTGACTGGGCCGAAGGGAACTTTTTACCTTAAGTCAGGGATTTTTTAACATTTTCATATTTTCCTCATTTTTGCCAAAATACCCCCATACCCCTCCCCACCCATACCCTCTGACTTGACCGACGTTGACTACCTCTGATATAATTCTTATGTCCATTCGTTTTGCCACAAATGAAATGTTAATAAATATTTTATTCGAAAGAATTAAATTCTACTGAAAACACATTGCGTTTATATGAAGAGTAGGGGAACGCGAGTTAACTTGTTTTGGATTACTGTAATAGATATCAAATAATCATAAAAAGTCAAACCTTCCGGGCCGTAACAAAGCCTTATCCAGAATGTCTGCCCTATTAGTTGAGGCTAACATAATCACTCCCTCTCTCTGTCCCATTCCGTCCATTTCGACTAAAAGCTGATTCAGAGTCTGTTCCTCTTCACCACTGACTCCTTGAATACTAGCAGTGCTTCTCTTTCTGCCGATGGCGTCGATCTCATCGATGTATACAATACACGGCGCGCGCTTTCGGGCTTCTCTGAACAGGTCTCTCACACGAGCGGCGCCCAAACCGCCAATCATTTCAATGAACTCAGAGCCGGCCATCGCTAAAAAGGGAACACTTGCTTCAGTGGCCACTGCTTTGGCTAACATTGTTTTGCCACAACCCGGAGGACCCAAAAGTAATACTCCTCGCGGAACCTTTGCGCCCAATGCCTGACACAATGCAACGATAATGTGTTATATTTATGTATTTTATTATTTATTAAACATATTTCAATAGATTTATATTCATATCAAACATACCCTAAATCTTTCGGGTGCTTTCAGATAGTCTACGAATTCCATAATTTCGACCTTTGCTTCCTTAAGTCCGGCCACATCTTTAAAGCGAACCCCTTTTCCACCGCCAGTCAAGGGGTCAACCATTGTGAACTTTGCCCGACCCATTTGGGACTGACAGGTCAGACCATAATTGTATGCATTAATTATTTGCAATTATTTATTCTTAATATTTAAAATCACTCACAAAGAAGTCTACGTTTACGGGAGTTTTAATTTGTCCGCTTCTGAACATAATTAATATCACGAGTGAAACGGCGACCAAAGAGACCAACAAAAGCCAAGTGCTCTCCTGATTGCGTTCGTACACAACGGGAACGGCTTTGTCTGGTTTAATACCGAGCATTCGTTCGGCATTTCTCAGCCGTTTCTCAAATGAGGAAACGTTTACAATATTCATGTGATATGTCTTGTGTTCCGCGCGCTTGCCTTTAATGACTGCGCCGTCGTATAAGTAAATTGTGACCAAATCAAGCTCTGGTCTCACCACCAGTTGTTCCACTTCTCCTTTGGCCAACATTTGGTAAAGAAATTCATTCCACGAAACATATCTCAAGACGTCCGGAGTGTTTGAGTTCGGGAACAGTAATGACATAATCGTTATAACCATATATCTGACCAAAAGATAAATATTTATTAATGTGTTGTGAACTTTAGCCACAAAACCGGTGTTAAGTCTAATATAGAGATCATTGAAAGCATTCAAACCCGGATAACATCCAAACCAGAGCTTTGGCCAGAAGTGAAGACTTGGGCTCTTCGTTGTCGTCCTCTTTGTCCTCCTCTTCGTTATCGTAATTACGATTCGTTTCATTACTTTTCTTATTATTATTTTGTTTTGAATTTCTGTTTTCAGTGCTATTCGTCTGAAGAATACAATTCCCCAGCAATTCATTGAACCGACTATTCTGTGGCCAAAGCGATGTCCGACTATTGGTTATTAGTCTCCGAAAGGCATTATATTCTGTCAATAATTTTCGCGGATTTTTATGACTCAATAAACGACTCAACGATTCAAACGTCGAATAAAGACATTTGTTTTGATTTTGTGGTAAAGTTTTGAACAAATTTCTGAAACTATAATAAAATAAATGATTATTTGAATAGATTTTAATTTTATTCAAATTATTTGCTCTATTAATGCATTGCATTATTGAATACTTTTAATTAATTTCCATTTATTTATACAAAACTCTAGACTTAAATCATTTCAAAACATTTGTTTTAAGCAGTGATTCGCACGATTAGCCATTGGGTAAAGTATTGTGTTATAGGACTTCATTTGTGTGTTTCCATTGATTTCCTTATGACCACATATCCCATACACAACTACAGTACTTGAAAGGCTAGTGTAGGGAATGCATCACAAAATGATTGTTTTCGTTTGTGAACATATCCAATAAAAATAGAAATACTAATGAAATTATAGTTTATTTGATTCAAAACCAAATAATATATGAATTGATTTAATGTCTAATTAATGGCAAAACAATCGAAATATTAATGAAATTTTAATGTATTTGATTTCAAAGCAAACGAAATATTATTTTAATGTCTATTAAATGTATTGTAATTATAGACAAATTTTTAGGATTTTAAGTAACTTTTTATGTGAATATCTCAAATCATAAACTCCTTTACTTTTATGGCAATAAAGCATGTGGATTAATAAATTATCAAGAATGAGCCCGAAAATTGAATCTTGCTGAGCTCTGTCTATATCTATAAAAAATAGTTTTTTATAAAAAATTTTATAAAATAGCGTGAATAACCAAGATCAGACTGATCAGTTCCAACAAAACCAATTTCTATTTCAACTCGAAAAATCAGGAAATATTTAACTTTCATTCAAAATAAAAGTTGAATTTTATGAGTATTTAAAATGAAAATCAATGAACAATTATGATGTGTAGAGCATGTGTTATGCATTTTCTTGTGTTTCGATTTTATTTATTATATAATTTATAAAATAATGAAATTTCAATTGTTGAGATTAAATTTATATTCGTTTGAGAACTCCACCCATTCATAACTCTTAAACAAAAAGCAATTATTCCTTTTAACCGATATTATTAAAAATTATTTGTCAAAAAATTCTGATTTTCGTTCTGAGTTCTGATTACTAAAGTCTGCAATTAATTAGAATTTCTGAACTAATGTATCATTAGATCCAAAATCAATAGTCTTTGTTTACAATAACTCAAAAGCCCTCTAAAAGGACGTGAGTTTTGACAATACATAAGTAGAATAACTGTAACTTTGCTTTCGATTTTAATACATTAAATGTATTCGTGCTGTTGTATACTAACCAAAAGCTCAGGGAAAATAGTCAGCATGTCATGCTGTAATATATATAATATTAGTAATACAGTATTTAATAGAGAAAGAAAAACAATCATAATTTAAATGAGTTTTAAAGAATTTTAATATTTATATTATTTTAAGATTTAGTTTTATTTACAAACAAAATGTGAGGAATAATTAGGAATAAATACATGAGAATGTGGTGTTTCTATGTGAAAGTAGTAATAATCCTGGGAAAGGTAGTGATGCAGGGAAGTTGGAAAGAGACAGCCAGTAATACCCAAGCGATATATTGACAAATGATTGAAGTAACATGGCACTCTCTGTGCCATTTTTCACACTTGAATTTTCAACCCCCGTATCGAACTAAGAAAATTGCATAAACGAAGGCATAATACTATCATTGGGTATCACTATAAGAGAATGTGTGAAGAGAAAAGGAGAGGAGAGGACCGATTTAATTGTGGTTTACTGTTTTTAGTAAATTTTTCTCTGAAATGAAATAACTTTTAAGTATAACTTAAACTTATATAAACTCATTAATTAACAAGAGAGTTAGTTATAGTTTCAGTTTAATTTTGTAATCTCTTTATAGTAAAATATTTTGTTTGAATGATCAGACCTTTCGTTTGAATCCAACAATACTAAAATGATTTATCTTGAAAGTGAGCCTTAGGCCAAATCGCATAACTCCAACAATACATAACATAAAATTACATTTTGTTATTAATATTCACAAATGCATTGTGTTTTGTGAACTGTAAGCAAGAGTTTTATTCGAAAACATGCTTAGAGTTAGTCTTAATAATTAATTTATGCGCTTTTATATTCTGCAGTAGACTAACAATCTCTACTGTTTCAATGCATAAAACATGCCGGAGCTCTACTGCAGCCACAATGTGAACAACTATTAAAAGGTGGCTTTTATTAAAGGCATTATCCAATGACTTACTGGATCGCCACTCGAATTTTGAGCCACCATTTTCAACGCCTGGTGAAAATTAGTAGCCTATTGTTGGCAGATTCAGACAATAAGAGAGGGAATAAAAAGTAATTTTCCATATTTAGTGCTGTCATCAAAGAAAGTTAAGTTAATATGTTTGAGACTATGATATTATAATAAACTTAATTATTATTAAAATATAGGATCAGTTAATAGAATAAGTTTCGCAAGAATTTAAATTTATATTATTTTTCTAATCCGAAGCAAATTATATTAAAATTATGTAAATTCTGTATTAGAATTTCACTCATATTATGCAAAGAACTACTAATTCTCTTCATATTCTTAGTATAAAATATGCGATATTTTAAAAGCAATATTTTTCTAATTGACAAAAAGTTTCCATATTTATAGACTCATGAAAACTATTAATAGAATAGTGCAAACAAGAAAAAATAGCTATTTTAGAAAAAAATAGTATGCTAAAGTCAATAGACTTCTTGCAACCCTATCATATCCTTATAAAATTTTGAATATCCAAATGTGATTTTAGTTTCACTAATAATTCCAACTTTATTTAAATTCATTTGAAATAGTAATTATGCAAATTATGTTATCATAAATAAAGGAATAGCTTAGGTTAACTGAGTCAGGGTTTCCAGATTCTTAGTAAAATATGGAAAAAAACAAAGGGGAAATGAGGTAAAAATTTTCCTTCCGCTCAAAAAGCCTCCCCCCCCCAAAGTATTAGACAAGTCGGCTGAGTCAATGGGTATTTAGGCTATAGCCTGTTTAAATGTCCTGCTTAAATATAATATTTTAAATATTATTCGCTTCATTAAAATTTAAGGCTTAAACTGGCTTGTTGCAAATAACATTTGAATAACTCTTTCAATAATATAATGATTAAAGAATAGTCGCATTTTAAATTGTGGCGAAACTTATTGACTAAAATTTTATTAATAATTATTAAGAGTTAATTAGAAATTAACATATAGTATATTAAGTTAAATAAATTATAATTTGCTTCAAATTGATTAACTTTCCATATGTCGAAAGTAATCTAATTATATCAATAGATGTTAGAAAATAAATATAGTTTTACTTACTTTTTTTAAATAACAATTTTATAAAAAAAAATCAAAAATTCAAATTAAAATTAAAATCTATTAATCATTGATTCATTTTTTTGTAATCAAATTAATCAAAAGTGTGACTAAAAAAACATTTATAATAAAGAAAAATAGAACTGATTTATTGAGTTGTGTTAAAGTGAATTCATGTATTGATTGGTGAAGTTTTTTTAGGCTTATTTTTTCATGAGATTAATGTTTTCTCGAGTTTGAATTTGATTTAATTTATGGCGAGAACAGGCATTTCTAGACTTTCAATATTATTATTAATGTTTTTATAGCTCAGTTCAAAACGAATCAAAATAAATATATTCGAAAAGAGTGTTGAAATTCTCGATTTATTAAATCTCAATTCAGCTTAACTTTGCTTTTATTAATAAGTTATGTCTACTCTATATAGGAATCAATATTTTTTGAAAAAATATTTTTTGAATGGATTCTCATATTATATTAATTTAATATAATTGGATAGAATTGAAAGCATTAATGACTCAATCAATAGGCGATCTATTTGTAAGAAAGTGTTGTCATTTGAAGAGAATATATTTAATTTAAGAAAAAGTAACATTACATTCAACTATATTCACTTATGATATTCCGCCGCTTCTCTTTCAGCCTAAAGCTTCTTACAGTAAAGTGACAAACGGAGTGGGAGGGAAGGGAAAGCATTAGATTGTAAGGACTGAGACAATAGCTTTTTTATAGATTCAATATTAATATACAGATAAAGAGAAACAATGTTTCCAAAAGAAAAGGGTTTACTATTCTCACCATTAAATGTAAGGTTTTTTTTGTAAAGGAGGATAAAAATGTGGCTAACATTATATAAACAGTTGCGAAGACCATAATTTTGATACCTTAGGTATTGTGTAATCAATAAATAAGTTTGTACTGCAATGACAATGCATTCCATTATATGGTTTGTAGAAGTCATTGCACGCCTATGGCTATTATCAATAGAGCACAAGCACTGAAGCAGAATAAACAGCAGTTATGGTATATATTGCAGGAATCAATTGTACACAAGGTTTCCGAGCACAGGGTGTTTTTTACAATATTGTTAGAATTTATAATAAGGATATTTCGATTTATTCTTCACTAAATTCTGTCATAATATTAAATAGAAGCCACAGAACTCATAAACCCATAGAAATGATCAAAAATTCAAAGAATTCTTAGAACTCAAAAAAAATTTAACATATTTTATTGAACTACAGTATAATATCAAACAAACAAAATTCAAAAGAGATCACAAAGAGATAAAAGTAAACGTCTTTGAAAACAAGAGAACGAAAATTCAAGAAATTTTCAAAAATAAATGAAAAATTTTAGAAAACTCAAGCCCTAAAAAATCTTTAGCGTGTTGTATTTATCAAATATAAGGTCGTACAAAAAATATGGCATTATAAATTTATATCTTATATTATTACTAAATTAATTTATTAGAAATGAAAAATTCAATGTATTCGTGTATTTGAAATCAATTTTATATAACTTCCTATTGTCTGAATTTGATAAAAAAAAACTATAACTATTCTTTACTAGACACGAAGTTATAACTAGGCTTTAACTATTCTTCTTTCAAATTTACTACGTGCTTCACCTCCACTATCCCTATTTAAACTGTGGCTATTACCTTTGCATATCAATGGATGATATTTCATAAATTACACTATTAGATAATTTTCAAATATAGATTTTGTCAAGCTTGAATGGAACTTTTATTTTTATTTTACAAAATTAAAATATATTGTACCATTCTTGAGAATTTTTAGTTTAAATTGAGAACAACTTGTTAAAAATTATTGAATTATTTGTTTAGTACGCCTCCAAACCAATTTTAATCGTTCCAAGTATGCTTATTAGCTACTTTGATTTGTATACTCGCCTCAACCCATATGTTCCGAACCCTCCTCCGCTTGATCTGTGACTATGACCTTTGCGTTTTCATTCATATTTCTATAGTTCCTCATCTAATCAGAACATTATTTATGGGCCACATCTCACGAATGCTGAACTTTCATTTGCATTTTACAAAATTGAAATATCTCTTGTCGTTTTCGAGTAATCACAATTTTATTACCTACAATTTTTTGGACGACCTTATAACATTGTAAACATAACGCCCTGAATAAAAATGCGGCCCAATGAAAGGTGTATGTAAAGTGGTTATTTATTCTCAAGGCTCTACTTTTGTCTAAGATTAAGATAACTATTGAAAGTCTTTTACAGTTACAATTACATTACAGTCAATTGGATGAGAGAAGACCTAAACCCCCATATTTTTCCCCTATAAGAATCATATGACAACTGTATTATAAACAATTTCGTAAACAAATTTTGTTTCTTTATTAACTATTGTTTATTTATTAATAATTAAAACTTAATTATGTCTTAAATCACATTTTCGATTACAAACACAAATTAAGTCTCGATTACAACATAAATAAACATAAAAATAGTTAAGTAAGGAAACAAAATTTGTTTACTAACTTGTTTATAATAGTTATCATGTGATGCTTATAGGGGAAAAATATGGGGGTTTAGATCTTCTCTCGGCCAATTGGCTCTACGCTATGAATTCCGCTATTTGTCTAATATTGAAATACACAAACAATGTCAATGTATACAGTATTTATCCCCAAAGAAGTCCAGTGCCCCCAAATTTTTCCCCTATAAACATCGTGTGACACAACTGTAGTACAAATTCTTAAACAAATTTTGTTTCTTTATTTACTATTTTTTTATGTATATTTATTTAATAATTAAGACTTAATTTGTGTTTAATCAAGTAAGGCCAATTATAAACACAAATTAAGTTTAAATTATTAAAATGTACAGAAAAATTGTAATTAAAGAAACAAAATTGGTTTAAGAATTTGTGATCACATGATGTTTAGAGGGGAAAAATTTGGGGGCACTGGACATCTTTGGGGATAAATACTGTAAAAATATATTGTTATATTTATATCGATTGGCAAAAATTTAAGACTTGATAAAAAATATAAACACAAATTTCGTTACTTATTTATAATATAAAAACAAAATCCCCGGGGAAGAGGTCCAGGAGGAGCTTCAAAAGTCATTTTTTGCCTACATTATATATTAAAACGGTTTTAAATGCTAAAAACAAGTGTCATATGGTTTTTTCTTAATACAAAACGCATTAAAAGAGTGAAAAATTGCCCAAAAGTGTATTTTTAGTTTATTGAAAAACTCATTGAAAACTGTGAAATATTACTAATTTGTAATAAATTTGGCAAAATATTTTGAAAATGGGGCCTTCGGTCCTGTTTCCTAAAATTTACCTTGGTGCAGAGATTGCGGAAAGCTTATAGGGGTTAAAGTTAACATTTTGAACGCATTGCAAAAATTCGTTTTTTGTTCGACTAAATACAATAAAATTGTTTTATAGACTGCTTGTAATTCACGTGCATTAATGTAAATGAGATGAATCAAACAATTCATAATTCAGGCGAAATTCTATATAAATGGTTTGATAGCCATTGCATGACTAACTTATATTTGATAAAAAATTTCAACTAACAAATTACTCTCTCTCTCTCTCTCTCTCTCTCTCTCTCTCTCTCTCTCTCTCCCTTCCCTCTCCCCTCTCTCCCTTCCCTCTCTCCCTTCTCCTCTTTCTTCTCTAAACATGAGTTTTTATTTTATTCGATACGTAATATAAGTTGCAGATAAACATTAAGTATAAGATTTTTAAAAAGCACTTCATATTACAAGTTAGAAGTATTGGTATTTTTTGAACTATATTTTATGGGTTTTTTATGGGTTAATTGAATTTATGCAAAATTATTATTAAATATAAATATAATTTTATATGTATTTATTTATTATACGTATAATCAGATGTATTACTGAATGTATTATATATTTTTGAATAAAAGCCATATTTCAGCGAATTCCTGAATGAGTTAAATCATTACAAATTCAAGAATTTAAGGATACATTCAGTTTGAAGACTGAAAAATTTAATTCTAAATAAATGAACTATTTTTTTGACAAAGAAATTGAAAGAAAATTTATAGCAAATGAGTTATTTAGAAGAATAAAATCTAATTTTTTACAGCTTTTAATTCTTTATCTAAGTTTTAAAAGAAAACAAAGTTAGGACTCAATCATTTCGAGTATTTCAAGTGTTTTTTGGCCAAATTATTTAAAACGAATTCTTATTTCTTTTTTTTCTTTGTTTTTGGTTTTGCTATAGTTATCGAATATAATATAAATTTAATCAAAGAATCAGACATTTCTGATGCAGAGCTCACTTATTCAGAGATGTTGTATAGAATTCGTTATTCTATTCGTAAAGTGAAAAGTGGGTCAAATCGGGCATTCGGTCAAAGAGTAATCTATCATTTTGTGGACACTTTAAGCGAAAAAATGACTTAAATCAGTGGACATTACCTCTGGTCCCACATCTGTTGTATTGACTGAAGAGACGAATTCCCTGAGGAAGTTATCCAATTCTCGGCCCTCAATGAAACCATTTCCTAATGACAAACAAACGGATATTAATTGAGAAAATTTTTATTAATTAATCTAAATATTGATTGAATTGATTCAAAAAAAGTGCAAAATAAATGACTGTGTATTACAGGAAAGTTGGTTTTAAGTGCAAACTGTATATAAATTTACAATATTGTGTCAGAAGGGCATTACTGCATAGCTTACTCTATGTTTAATTTATAGATTATAGTCAAAAAGCAAATTAAACTGCTTATGTTGTATTTCGTGGGCATAGATCTGACATCACTTAAATTATAAAAAGTATATATCGTTACAAATACTTTATTGATTTAATTATTTTAAAGTAAAAATTTGTATTCATTTGATATATTATTATTCTCATTTAGCAAGTGCATTTTAGGCGTTTCTAGAAAGATCACGTGTATCATTACGTGTATTTCTCAA
>JAQFXN010002602.1:0-12339 GCA_034693365.1 Liacarus xylariae
TAACTTACAATCACTGCTTATGTATATTGAGTACTGCTTACAGTCTCTATGCTATAACTTATCGAATCTTTTTATTCCTTTTCTTTCAAAATGGAAATTAAAAGGTTACTTTTAAAGTTGGATAATTTACTGCCACACTAGATAATTTCCCAGTTAAATTTTCAAAGTATTGAGAGTAATGTTAAAATCAGTTTGTTCTTGCTAATGTTCTAAAAATTAAGAAAAGTCATTTCATAATAGATATGATACTGTACATTCTAATATTAGCTAGTTTTATTATTAGTACTACTTTTGCCAGATGAATTGCCCAGGAGTAAGAATGTCTTTTCTTAAATCCTGTAGAAAATACTATTATTTTTAGGAAAAGACATTCTTACCCCTGGGAAATTCATCTGGCAAAAATAGTACATCACTTCCTAATGTTTAGAATCAATAAAAGATTAAAACTTTTGAAAAACTAAATAATCATTGAAAAACAGTATAAGATTAGATCATTTTTAAAAAAAATTGTATCACAATTGATTAGAGTTGAGGCCAATGAATAAATCTGTAGACAAAGTAAACCATTTAAGCGAACTATTCTGTCTTTTGAGATATCCTTAAATTTAAATTTCTTTTATTCAAAACATTGAATACATAAATAAATATTTTATATCCTGTTTTTATTTTAACAATATTTTCAGAGATAATGAAATATTTATTCATATTTACTGTTTATAATTCATCGCTAAATCTGTGAAATATTTCCGTCTTTCGCGATAAACGGGATCTTTGAAGCCCTAAAATGTTTAAATGAAATTAATTAATAAATCTTTGATTAGAATGCAATAAGTGTCGGGGTTGAAAAATAGAGAGCATATAATTTCTAGCTTGAACATCCTATACGATAGTTATTGAACAAATGTTGGTGACTTTGTAAATAGCCAAGAATATATAATCTTGTTTATGAAAGCTTAACTAAAAACTTATTTTCTATGGAAATCTTTTTTATTTTGAAATTAGATTTAAAGATTCAAAAGGTTCATAGTTTTAAGATAGAAGTGGCCAATGGGTTGGTTAAGCCCAAATAGACCCCGTCAACAGAAAATTACCAAGATACTCCTAGTGAAGAGGAAAAACGACTTACATTTACCACCTTGGCAAAATATTTAAGCATAATGGGGACCGAAGGCGCTAGTTTTGGAATAATCTCTGCAATTCTGTCTAAATTCGTAGGAAAATAGCTGAATTTGTTAAATTCTTGCTAAATTCAGTCAAATTATGTTCTTTCAGAATTCATTACAATTTGCCTGAATTCTGTCAAATTCTATTAAATCCCGTCATTTTTACTTAAATTATGCAAAAATTTGAAAATTGGAAAATATCCCGCCCTATACTCCTTGTGATTTCTAGGCTCTTATTAGTACTCTCCCCTGACTTTGAGGTCTTTGGCCAACGTTTGAGGTCATAGTTTAAGAACTTTTAAAAGTTTAATTCAAAAACTAATAGTTAGAAAAATATAAATGATCCTATTTGACTTCAACCCCTCAATGTAAACTCGTTACAATTTATTTCTGCACAGCTACTCGACTATCTTTTAGTGCATTAGCTTAATGATATTGTATTTGACACTCAATGACCGAAAGCTGAATCACTACATCAAATAATTTGATTAAAAAATGTTGTTATAAATAGCTTCTATGAATGACTCACTTTTGCTTTCAAACTATAATTTAGTAGTCGTTCGCAGATTATTCAAACATAAAAACATTAGCCAATACACTAAAAGGTTGTATACTATGTGTGCAGAAATAAATTGTAACGGTTTAGCTGTAAATAATAGACATGATAACAAAGATTGACAACCGGGTGATCGGCATCTAATTCCGAGCCATACATAAGTACTCGATTGGAAGTGCAGTCCAGATCTGCTATTCTGGTCGGAAACCATGGCATACCGTTCTCTCCAAACATTTCTGTAAAGGTTTTTGTTTTTGTTTGAATTTTAGTAAATAAAAACTTAATTAAATTCACTAAAAAATTATTGAATAGAGATTTAAAGACCATTATCGACGGAGGGCTGTGTCATCAATATTGATAAATGTGGCTTCTCTTTAGTCTTAGGCGATGACCGTTCAAACTCTTCGACAGTACAGCCGTCGACTTCATGTCTGATATAATAAGTAATAATTTACTAATAAATAGAGCTTTTTGTAGACTTTATTAGAATAATTAAAGAATGTTTCGGTGCAACTAATAGTGGATCAGAGATGGACAGCCTATAAGAGAAGCCTATCTTTGTTTCATGTTTTGGACAAGGTGGTAGGACCAGGTCAAATATTTCTAAAATGCTAAATTGTTTTATAATGAATGAAGAAGTTTTCTTTTGTTTACCAGATGAGGGATGGGGTAAATTCATAAAATAATTTAACTAGCGCATGTGAACAATTTGAAGTTTATGGAAACCTACTAACAGCCCTGATAACTCAGGTCATCTCTGATAGAGAATGAAGAAGAATACGAAAAAAAGGTTATGTTATTATCGATAATAAGCCCTTATGTTTTTCACCGTCAGAGGGGGGAGTGAGTGGACAAGTGCCTCAACACACTGTATCTCAGCTCAATTATCTCCAAGGGTTGGATAATTGAGAGAGAAAGTGGATAGTCGTGAGTGGAGTATAGCTGTTAGAAAACAATGGGCTTTTAAACGCATGCAATCACTAAACAAAGAGCGCATAAATAAATAAATTGACTGAACGATGAACTCTGGCCTCGCCTTAAATGATGGACCAAATTAGTCATCTTTTCTTTATCATTGCAGTCGATGTCCACGAATATCTCGAATCGAGAGTCCCGTCGTTTTGAACGCCTGGACTCTATGTGTTTCACATTTACATCCAATTCCTAATCGATTGTGGAATTAATTATTTTTTTTTTTTGATTTTATATTTTATTTTAGGACTTTAGGGCCAAAAACAGACCTGAAATACTCTGAGGGCTCGGACAAGGCCTCCGACTTGGTTTCGCAATGAGAATATCACTGCATTACCTGTTGTCGGATCAGATGTATTGGTCGAACAATTGTCTGAATTGATATTCTGTTGAGTGCTTTCATTATTTTCATTGCTTTCGTCGATTTCAGTGATTTTGCGGATCTTTTTCTGATTAAAGTTTTGTATAAAATACTAATAAAATTATTATTTCTCTCTTAAAAATATAATTGATTTATAATAACTAATTTACATTTTACTTAAATTTATCAGATATATAATAAGGGGGGGACAACTTCTTAGTTCGACATTGATCAAAAAATACCCCTTAGCCATTGTTACCTTTCTGAGTTTCTCTGAGAAATTGTATTAATTGATCCTGTTTCTAATCTAAAATTCTCTATTTCCAGAAGTTGATCATCAACTTAATAATAAACAAGAATGATACAAATATATACAGTACATGTCTGGTTCCCAGGGACAGTCTTAAATGGAATTCTGTCCGTTTTAGACACGTTACTTCTGGGTAATTCCAAGGATGTTGAAGCCCCCCCTTCATTGACTTTATATCATATCATTATGAACTGAGTTGGAGTTTATAATCATTTTATTTTAATTCATTCTTCACATATCTAGAGATGGACAATATGTGTACAGCCAAAAAAATGACAAAAATGCCCTCTGTGATTCAGAAAATTGAAGGAAAAAAACCCTAGGAATTTGGGGAAAACGGCACCTAAGGCGCAATTTTGGAATGTTCTGTGAAATTCCGTCTAAATTCTTAGAAAAAAGATAATTTTGTCAAATTCGTGTTAATTTTGACTATATTTTGTTCTTACAGAATTCATGATTATTTGTTTGAATTCTGTCCAATTCAGTAAGATCTTGCAGAATTAGTCAAAATTCTGTTAAATTACATCAGTTTTAACTTTGTTCTACAAGAATTTGACGATTGAAAAATATCCTCCCTTACACCCTCTGTGACTTTGAGGCTTTTATCAGTACCTTACCCTTTAACCCCCTGACATGGAGGTCTTTTTCCATTCCTACATATGAGGCAAAGATGTTTAAACCAGAATCCAATTTATAGACATATACTGCAACCTATGTATTAATTGTGTTAATATCACAAATATTTCTTAATAGCATTGGTTAATGAGATGATTTTAAACTATGCGCTTTGATTAAGCGATATTTAATTAATACATACATAGATTGCAGTATATGTCTATAAATTGGATTCTGATTTGAACATCTTTGCCTCATATATCAAAATCTTATTTTAGAAAAAAATTCAGAAATTAGTAATAGGTTTTTTGGATAAAGTTTAACCTATGACTTATTTTTGACTGCCTTTGGGTTAGACTACATAAAGTTCGTCTTGTTTCCTGTCTTGTCTCGTCCCGTGTTGGTCTTGTACAGAAACAGGACAATACGATATATTTGTCAAAATTATCAGGTAAGGACACAGGGATAGGCAATTGCGATGAAGTCAAGGGGTATTCGGATTTTTCTGGCCAATCGCCTTTATCTGTCTATAGATGTAATGTTTGAAATTTTTTCTCGTGGAGTATTCCGGGCTATACCACCCTTTGCCCATCGCCGAAAGGACAGAACACGAATAGAGTAAATATAAAAATTTATAGTTTGAAAATTTTTTCCCAAATTTTTAAAATTTTGTGACTATTTGTGTGACTTTAATATCTAATCTTTTAAATTATTAAACCCCAGTTAAATAAATTAAAAGCCCTGGTTATAAATGTTAACACAAATGATTTATTTTTGGTGTTTGTGTTTTAACTTTTGCGATAACTTTATGACACGGGACGGGACAGGAAAAGTCTTAAACAGGAGGAGATATGACAAGAATTAGTTTTTGTCATGTTTAGAGGACTAACTTTGGGTTTGACCAAAAAATAGTAAAACGTACCTGTCCTCCATCAAATCAGTCTTCTGATCAATCTTATTAATATGCCATGGCTTAATGCATATGATTAGTAATGAATGGTTATTAATGATGATTGGTCGATTCTGATTTGATGGATGACAGTTACAAATGCTGTTTAACAAACAGAGGTTTATTTTCAAATAAAACAAAAAATTAAAGTTGGATTACAAAGTAATATACCTTTTCTGAAAAAATTAAATTGATTAGAAAAGCTTAATCTTATTCTTACCTTAATTTCTTCGAGATAGGTATCACTAAAATCTGGTAAACTGGCAGCCGATACAGTGGAACAGTACTGTCTATTTTGAAAGTGAAGTCTTCTTAAGTGAGCCATCGATTCAAATATGAAACAGATTTTGGCCGACAATCAAACGGAATTTAAAACAAAATTTTTATGATTTAAAGAAAAAGACTTCCTTTTAACAAAATTTCAGTTCTTTCTCAACGACTTCTTATAAAATATCTATATATTAATTCAAAACTGTTTTTTGTTAAATATCGATTCTTAAGATAATAAAAATTTCGAAGAATTGAATCAATTATTCTTATCCACACATAATAGGAATGTTTAAATATTCGAGAAATATATACTCAATTTTACCCACACTTTACTTTTATTGTGTGAAAAAATGTGTTTATCGTTAGATACAAAATAATTCAATGAAGAATGACATTTAAAGGAAGATGAAGACGTTGTGAAAGCAACAAGTATTGGGTTTATACAGAATATTCTGTTGGATATATTGATGCGATATATCAGTGCAGCGTAAGTCTTCACAAGTGCCATAAGGTAGCAGAACAGAAGTTTCCAGGGGTGGGAGGAATATATTAACTATGCTCATTAAGAATTTGATAAATAGGATGGTATATAATGGATTGTTTTATTAAAAACGACCAGATTTATATCAAAAGTTAAAAAATATTATTCAAAAATAAAGCTTTTCAACAAATTTAAAATTGGTTTTAAATTTTGAACATGTTTAAAGTTTTTTTAAAGAATTTGTTGAATTCATAAATCCGGGGTTAAATAAAAATACTATATTCTTACACAACAATCTTATTCACTGGGAGTTTAAAGAAAGGGAGGGTCTATTTATTTATCGAATTGTTGACCCTGGCCACCCCTCTAGAAGAATAAAAGCGAAAGAGCAATATATTTATGAGATTCTTGTGCGCACTTATTGTCACTAAGGTTTCTAAACTGTGCCTCATTTTCATAACAACTGTGCCTCCAATTTAGTGTCTTAGTTATCGAAAACTATTTTCTCATTTCTCAACACTTTTCACCGAAAGAAAGAAAAAAGCGATACAACACTAATGATTGCCCAAACGTGTCAAACGGTTAGGAAAGGCATCACAAGAGAAATACTGATAACAAATATAATTTATCGACTTATGGTATACTAAGATATATAATAATATTCTATATTTAGACCTATTTTTATGCACCAATAAGTTCTACTCCAATCGTATACTTTACAACTGAATCCTATTAAGTAAATGATTATATTTCTGTACCTTAAGTGACATAAGAATTAATTTAATTATCAAAAGGATATATTCTTTTTTTCATTTATTGTCAACAATGAAGGCTATATTATTTCATTAAGTAGTTCGGCTATCAATTGTTATATGACTCGTTCAAACCAAAGAATGTTTCGTATTTATGCGTTCAAACTGTAACCTATACAGTGAAAAGCATCATACCATTTTTTTTTAACCAATTGATGATATATATATATTTAATGAAAATTACGATGCCAGTATAAAGTATAACAAAATTAAAAAGATTAGATTCTTTATAAACTGCGAACAATTGTTATTTCTAAAGACAAATCTAAAGATGTTGTATGTTTAGTAAAATACTTAAATCAGAAAATAAGAATTTATATACAAAATACTTGTCGAAAATAATATAATTGTCTCATTAATTAGCTTTTATGTAAAAATATATCATTTTAAAAATGACATTCTAATAGTAATTATAGTTTATATATGTATGAAAAATCAACACATTGTTCTCCTTATAACGCCTCATATAAACTTGTTTATAGGAATAGAATTTAGACATGAATATGAAATTAGTCCAGGTTAAATTATTTTTTTAATTTGAATTATAAAATGTTTTCATTTATATTTTTAAAATTTTTAAATTCACTTAAATTATCAACGATTATAAAGAATTTATCAAATGATTAAAGAATAATTGCAAATAATTTTTAAAACAAAATCAATTTAAACCTAGACTAAATATTGTGGTTTTAATTAAATAGGCACTATTCTATCTATAATTGGCCAATCGGTAATTCTATCAGGTTAATTCTCCACCTGATAACTGTCTAGACAATTTTTTTCATAAAAAAAGACTTTATTAGAGATAATTATGAAACAAGAGCTCAAAGTTTTGGCAAATTTTTCAATTATTTAAAATTACAAAGTATTGGATAACAAAACTAACAAATTTTTGTGTAAACTTCTAAAAATGTTTTGCTCTTCTATTCATATTTAATAAAATTTTAAAAAAAAAGTTTTGATAAAAAGTACAAAATTATTATTTTTATTTTCGAAACATTTCAATGCCATTGAAGTTAATCATTGAGTAGAAAAGAAAAAATTCCTCCCAATTTCATCGATTATTCAAACGTGTATTGAACCCAATTATCAATTGTAATAGTGGTTGGTTTGGCACCGATAACTTCTGCCGAATGTATGGCATAGACATTGTTGGAAGAGGTTATCGAAACGACGTTCACGTTATCTCTGATTAGAGCGCCTGTAATATGAAAAACAATTTTTTTATATTTGAGAATTTATGAATAGATTTACTTTATTAATAAATTTACGTTTTCTTGTGGAAAAAAATGTAAGATAAGAACAAAGATCAACAAGCTTTACTGCACAAAGTTGAAATGTACTTGTATACTAGTGAAGTTATTTTCAATTTGGACATCTCTTACACACTGGTTGAACTTGTTCATGTATTGATTAATTAATATTATTAGATTTATTAATGATTAATGATTTATTTATTTAAAAATTGTTTATGTTTATTTTTCCAAACTTTTAGTTTTTCCAAATTTTTCATTTATCCAAGGTGAAAAAATATATTAATCATTATAATTAAATCAATATATGACAAATTCAAACAAGCTGTAATAGGTGTCAAAATTGAAAATACCTTTACGAATTTTGTTATGTAATCAAATACAGAATGGATTTTGAAAACTACCAGCTCATTTAGAATATTTTTGTAACTAAAAAGGCTCAGCTGAATTCAAGTTTTTTTTTGTAAGTATGTTATGGTTAATTTTGATGAATATCCCAAAAACTATGTGTTGTTTTAATACTATCTGTTGTTAATAATTCTAAAGTTGTTAATAACAGAACTAAATTCAAAATGTAAAATGATAAATATGAGAACCAAGATATCATTGTGAATTTCTGCTTTAAAAGCTTGCAAGATTTTAAAGCAAACATTTATCTTTCAATCTTTAATTTAGGGAACTCTCACTAATATTTGTAAGCAAACAAAAAATATATGTAAATTATAGTAATAAATATTAATATGTTTTTATATGATTGTCCCGATTATAATGCATTTGATTGCCGTATATTTATTAAACCAGTCATTCGCACATAATAGTCTATTTGGTTTTCCTTCTTCTCATATGCTAAACCGTACAGTTTTCCTTCATGTTAAAAATATAAGTTGGGTGAATATTGATGGTTGTGAATAAACACCGGGTACATAAATATTGGACAATACATCAGGGACTTTCAATTTGCCTCTAACTTTAAGAAAGTTCTCTTACATTCCCAGTGAAGTGCAACACATTATACTCTCGTCAACTGTAAAACAGATAATTTAAAGTCACACTCACTCAGCACAGTATCGATTGGTGAAGAGGTGGAGAATAGCGTTAGATTTCCTTTGAGTGCAATCGGAGGCGAGAATATATGTTTATTAACGGAACTCAAATATGGACTCGTTCCCTGATTTACACCCACTATAGATATACTGCCGTAATATACAGTCACCGAGTCTTCAGGCGCGTCACCGATCAGTGATAGTTCTGCTGAGATGTTTGACTGAGCGGCCAATTCTGGGGCCGAAATCAAATTGATTGCAGGGGAATGTCGTTTGCCTTTGAGTAAACCGACCAAAACCGAGGCATTGATTAGTTTTCCGATTTTGGCCACAGAATGTCCGCCAACGAGAACCTTGAAATTGGTTCCATTCGGCGACAAACCGATGGCCAGTTTGCCCAACGATTCGGCCAATTCAGACCAGGGCTTGTTCTCTGGTTTGAGCATTTGGGACAGTAGTGGAGCGTTGACCTGAAGGGGCAGAATAGGTGTCATTATTCAGATCCGTCTCAATGAGTGGATTATGTGAATGACTCACAACTCCGGGAACCGGTTTCCCATCGATCATATCCAAGAATTGGAGTGCAATCTCTTTGGCCACATTCTTCTGGGCCTCTTTAGTACTGGCGCCCAAATGGGGAGTACCGATCACTTTGGGATGTGTTATAAGTTGATTACGACTCGGCGGCTCCTCTTCGAACACATCCAGTCCTGCGCCGCCCACTTGACCCGACTGTAATGCGCGGAGTAGTGCCTCCTCTTCGATAATACCACCTCTGGCCACGTTTATCAGACGCACTCCCTTACGGCACTGTCCGAGAGTTATATCGTTCAACAAATCTATTGATTGAGGAAATCAAGTCTTACTATAAAATACATAAATTGTTAACAAAAAACTAACACTTCGTTTGGGGAATGAGTGGAGTGTGAACTGTGATATAGTCAGCCAATGGCCAGATCTGATCCAATGGTAGACTTTGGACACCAAAAGTTTTGCTCACTTCTGCCGGAACTAACGGATCAAATCCAATAGTTTTCATACCAAACGCTTGCATTCTTGTGGCCACTTCTCTGCCGATACGACCCAAACCAATAATGGCCAGTGTTTTGCCCAACACTTCATTACCGGTATAGCTCTTTCGGTCCCAAACGCCACTCTTTAGCGAAGCACAGGCTTGGGTGAGGTGTCGGGACAGCGCCATAATCATAGTACAGGTCAACTCAACCGCACTAATTGTGTTACCACCCGGTGAACTGTTAGTAGAATTAATTTAGTTATCAGGATATTATGGAATATCAGAGGGGAGTATTAGTAAAAAGTCCCCCCTTTCAGAAAATTGCTCTACACTAAAGTTTACATGCTGATGCCAATTGTCATGTACCCTACATTAATCATCTCTTTAGTAAATTAATCAATTAGTTTTCTTATCTTTGTTAAAATCTATCTACTTTATATGTGCCGAACCACACGTGGCTATCCCTCAGATACACATGTATGCACAAGCACAAATTGTGTACTACATTATACTTTGCACAAATTAACAAGGGTGATAAAGAAGATTTTGGAGCTAGACAAAATCACTCTAATTACAAACCATTTAATAAACAAACTAGGATTATTTTAACACTTACGATTTTCTGAGGAAAGGGGTTCTTTAATAAAATATATTATAGAAATTGACAATTGAGTTTTAACCTGAAAATTCTGAATTTTAGTTCTCCCTTTACAGAATTAGGATTTTATTCTAGAAAAATAGCTAGTTTATTCTTTCCTTTACTTTCACTAACAATGCCAAACTGGTCTCTTAGAATTCTCAAGCAATCAGAGCTTCACATAAATTAAATATTGAAAAAGTCTGGATTTACTTAATGACAATAACTCCATGTTTTGTCGCGGCGTCACAATCGATGTTATCTACGCCAACACCTGCTCTACCGATAACTTTAAGCCTCTTTCCAGCTTTAATCACATCTGCGGTCACTGTAGTGCTCGACCGAACGATCAGAGCGTCGTATTCCTAGACAATAGTCAACATATATTTAGGTAACAAAATATTTTCTGTTGTATTGAAATTTAAAACTTTTGATTCTAAAATATTTTTTAGAAAAACTACTAAAAAATATTTTAGATTCAGTAGTTTTTCTAACAAATATTTTAGACCTTAGGACTAAAAGTTTATATATATTTCTAAAAACTTGAGTTTTTGGTTTAGGAACCACTTGTTTAGAAGAAATAAATATTGAAAAAAATTTAGTTTTGAAAAAATATAGTAATTTATAAAATTTTTATTTTTGTTTTTATGGAAGTATATGACAAACCCTTATGGTTTCGATGAGCTGTTCCTTAGGTAAACCAGTTTTGATGTCTGTGCGAATATTTCGCTCCTTCAATATGTCAACTGCCGACTGGTCGACGGCATCACTAATCAGGACTCTTTCTAATTTCAATGACATTACTATTCTCTTTAGAATTTAATTGATTTTAACTATAATTAAATGAATTTTGTTTTATTTTTAATTTTGTTTTGCTATTTCTCCACAACAGTTGAAAAAAATTGTCGAATCGATCACAAAGTGTGAGAAAAGTGAATAAACGCCGTTCAGACTCTGGAAATTATTTGATATATATTATCACAAATACAGCACTTCAAGGCTATATATGAGGGAAAACATAATCCAAGGCTAGTTTTAGAAGTTTTATCTGTTTTTCGTCGAATAGTAATTTGAAAAACTGTTGTGATGTGACTCTAGTCTACCGTCAGTGTAATGGATAGACATGTTCTCAGGTTCTAGTTTTCAATTAGATCATCTTATTTAACATAACAAGGTTAGAAATATTGTACCTGTAAATGTGGCTGTCATCGATCAAATCAGAATCAAATCTATAAGCATATACTGCAACCTATATCTTAATTTTTGAATCATTTGTAATATTTCTTAGCGAACTGTAATTAGCATTTATTAGTGAGATATTTTTAAGCTATGCACTTAAGCAACATATTTAATTAATAAATGGATATGTTACAGCTAGGATATTTAAAATTACTTGGGGCTTAAATTAATAGTATTATAATTTATGGGATTAAGAGATTAAAATAATTAGACATTTTTTGATACTGTTTTCTTAGAAAATATAATTTTATTTGTTTAAAAACTAAACTCTAATTCACATTTCAAAGAATTCGCACTAATAATTTATTACAAAACTTTGGTAATCAATATCAATATCAACTCCACATTTAATATCACACTATTTAAACTTATGTTACTATTAAACCTGATAACTGACTGGCTATCTATTGGACATTAAAAAAAAGTCTATATAAATAGGCTCGCAGCCAGAAAATAAGCACCGTAGGGTTACAGTATATGTCTATAAATTTGATTCTGATTTGATGGATGACAACTACATATTTTTGTTTTTGTTGTTAAAGTGTAAAAGTATAGTGTGTCCGAAAAGTCGATGGTCATTGTTAACATCGCGCGATAGGCTATTTAGTGCTTTTTTGATTACTTAGAAGTTTGTTCTATGATTTCTAGTGAAAGAAAGAGTCA
>JAQFXN010002603.1:0-12337 GCA_034693365.1 Liacarus xylariae
AAATTACTATGAATTCTATAGGAACTTCACAAAATGTGAAAAATTTTGCAAGAATTTAGCAAAATTCTGTTATTCTTTTAAGAATTTAGACTGAATTTCACAGAATATTCCAAAGGTGGCCCCTTCTGCGCAGTTTATTCTCAAAATTACTACGGATTATTTGTTTTTCATTTTCATAGAAGGATATTTTGGTAATTTTTTATAGACTTGGTGATATTTTGGCTGTACTCTTTTATTGGTTATCCCTAAACAGTTATTTAAAAATTGAACTAATTTTGTATAATACAAGACTTTTGTATTATACATTGTATTATACAAAGTTTCAAAATTATTTTTGTATTTTGCCAACCCTAACTATCATATGTTAAGAGAATTCTGTAAATATTCTGTTCTAAAAAGTATTAGGCTCATTTCGCTATTTTATTTTCACAGTCTATACTTACCTCTATTAACCTTTAGAATTTTGAGAAACTTGTCTAGATATATTCCTATATCTCGTTTTAATAAACTATGTGATTGAGAAAACTATTTGATTCTTCTTTTTATTTAATTATTTTAACCGGCTTATAAATACATCTCATGACAACTCATAAGTAAAGTAGTTTTTTAAAAATTATAATAAATTGAAAAATATTTTGACACTCAAAAATTAATTTTATTTAGAAATCATGAAATAAACATTATATTAAAGCTAATAATTTATTATTATTAGAAGATATTGCCACTGACTATGGAACTTTCTGAAGTGGGGATTAAAAATTGTTATTTTTGTTATTCTAATAGTTAGCTCAATAGGTTTGACATATCTGTGCAAAATCTCAAGGTGCCCTACGGACCCCTTGGTGCTTTTTTGAGGGGTAATATTGCAAAATATTTACTATATTATATCATTTTAAGACGTAGTCAATTTACCCATACGATATATACATCTTTGGAAAGGTAATTTCAGACTGCGTTTTGTGAAAGCATAATTTGTAAGTTTAGATTATTTTAGAAATATTTATAAATTTCAAGTAGATTAAATTTTAATGCTAATGGTATTTCTATATGTAAAGTGAAATTATCTTTCCAACGATGTATATATCGTATGGGTAAAATATTATACATATAGAAATGATATAATATAGTAAATATTTTGCAATATTACATCTCAAAAAAGCACCAAGGGGTCCGTGGGGCACCTTGAGATTTTGCATAGATATGTCAAACCTATTAAGCTAACTATTAGAATATCACAAATAGCAACTTTTAATCCACACTTCAGAAAGTTCCATAGTGAGAGTAATAGAATTGTATCTTACTGAGAAGAACCAGGGATGGACAAAGGACAAATTTTCAGTAGGGTGTATTGGTTTTGAAAAAATTCCAGGGGCTGTGACTTCACAAATCTATCAATTTTAGGATGGGGGATCCAGGAGGGGGTATTTCGTAACCGTCAAATTCTTACAGAATTTAATTAAGACTGACGTGATCTAACAGAATTTTGATTAATTCTATAAAAGTTTAACAGAATTATGATGAATTCTGTAAGAATTTAAGAAATTCTGATCAAATTTAGCAATAATTTTAAAATTTATTTGTATTTTTGACCAAATTTTAAAGAATATACCAAAGGGATATTTTCAGCACCGTTTTCTCAAAATCTACAAAGAGGGAAGAGCCTATATGGGTATCCGGAAAAATCACAGGAGGTATTCAGGACTAGACCCTTCCTTTGCCTATCCCTGAGAAGAACTAATGTCCTAAAATTATTTCAAAAACATTAGTTTTATTTTGTATGTTATATGAAATTTTGTATGAATTTAACAACAAAAAATAAAAGTATGACAACATTCTTCTTCTTCTTCTTCTCCAACATCTTCAATGTCTACATCAGTGCTAAAAAATGAGTGAACAGATAAGAATCACTAATCCATATATTTATTTTTATTGTCAAATTTTTGAAATAATAACTCAATTAGAATATAGCCAAGGGTATTATATGTGCCTTTTTCGTAGTTGTTTTTTAAAATTTAAACGATAATTAAAATAAATTATTACATATTTTTGTATTTCATTTTAAAGAAAGACTAAGAAATATTTTCTTTGCTTAAGAAAATAGATTTTTATGAAATTAAAACTGTATTGAGAGCACAGTTCAACAGTTCCTACGAATGATAGACAAGAAATTTGACAGTTTTTTTTAATAAAATCAAAGCTGAAAATAAGATAAATAAAAATATATATATATATTAATTTAAATCTAAATTAAAATAATCAATTTTTTCGCAGCGTTTTATTGCTGTTTATTAATATTGAAGTAAATATTTTAATTTAAAAATAATTTTGATTTTTATTTTGAAAAATTTTCTTAAATAATGTGAACAACCGTTTGAAAAATTGAGTTCAAATAATATATAAAACAGCAAAGAGTGGATCGATTTTAATGTGTATATTATAGCAGACGTGCTGATTGTAGTTTACCGCCTTTGAAAGTTTCAAAAAATTAGGAAACTTTATTTGTTTTCATTGAATTATTACCATTATATAGCATGAAATATTAATAAAAATCGTTACTCAAAAACAATATTATTTGCCTAGAAATTAGAGTTTATTCCTTGAGTTGAGTTAAATTAGAGTTGAATTATTGAATCTTTCTTAAGTGATAGAAAGTCTACTTTACTTTACAATTTAAATGAATCTATTGTTTGACTTTTATTCATTCAATTAATCTTTCTAAACCTCTCCTTTACTTATAAACAGTACAATAATATATGAATCACTGCACGTTCTACTTATCTTTTTTTAAAGATTATAAATTATTACTCTATATGTATATTTTTATGATGCGCGCATCACCAAATCTGCATCGCTGTTATTACCAATCATAAATATAATTTTGATGCATTATTTTACATTAGGAATGTCCAAAGACCTTGAAGTAAAATTTTCATTCACTTATTTGTCTTAATTTACTAAATAATAACAGTAACTTGCTAAAATCAACAAAATATTTAGAGCATAGTGAGACTTATTTTTGATAAATACGGTATTTGACAACAAACGCCCAGAAGTTTAATAACAGTATAGTAAACTTATAGTATATATTATATAATTTTGATATCATATTCTGATAATTGACATAAAAATAAATTTAATGTATTTTGCGTTCAAAACCCACTGAGAAAATTATATAATTAAAATCTTTAAGGCTATTATTTTAAAAATATCTTAATACTGTGGTCTCAAACTTCGATAACTAATGTTTATATCGAAACCTATATAACAGTATGAGTTGTCGAATATAATAATACACTTTAGGCTTACATCTGATTAATCAATCATATTCTCCGATACGATAGAAATAAACGTTTCAAATACATACCGAATATTCTTTATATGAAAGCATTCAATCTTTTCTTATTCAGAATATTCTTATTAGCAATCGATTTATTTCGTATTTTGCGTCTACTATTTTATATATAGTCTGCAAATATTTGTTTTTGAAAAGTTCAGAACTGATCTCTTCTTGTTATTCATTAAAATAAAATAAAATTTTTACAGAATTTCATAATAAAATCCCAAATTACTCTAATTTCCTCTCATTATTCTCTCTCCCACTCCTTCTCCTACTCTCTCTTATTTTCATAGAATTGCAAATATATATATATATTTCCTTTATTTCATTTTCATCTCTGAATAAACAGACATTTTGATCGATTCTGAATTGAAAATATATTGCATTCAAAGACCTGTTAAGAAATATTACAGAATTTTGTTATAAAAAGACAGAAAATTCTGTTTATTGTGAAAATAATATTTTTAAAGCATGTTTTTTGTGTGAATCACATATAGGTTGCTATCAGTGTGTGCTTTGTATCTAATTTTAGACTTCAATTTGCATTTCAACTCTTTGTAAAGAAGAAGAGATTTCAATTATTTTTTATATGTTCTGCGCTTTAAAACTAATTATTTTTCTTCGACAGTCTATTCCTGTTATTAATGTAAAACTAATGGCATATTTGAGTACAGAGTAAATATTTACGAATGAAATTCATCTCAAAAAAATTCAGAAATACTTTATATTTCAAGAGAAAAAACAATGAAACGAAAAGTGTCTCAGAAAATGTTTAATTTCACTATAAATTCTCCTATCAATCACTTTATCGAATACTTCAATCTTTATTACACATAAATTGTCTCAACACAAGCCTATGGAAAAATATAAATTCTAATAGATTTTTATGATATTAAGCAAACAGAAAACTCTAATCTGAATATTTAATTTTTATTTCACACATAAAACTTTCATTATATTTGATTTTTTTCCTCTAATACATTAAAATTCAAAATAAATAAACGAAGTTCTGGACTAAAATTTTAAATAAAGGAAAGGGTGGATAAAAAAAATGAATTATAAAATTCTTTAAACTTTTAAATCCATTCAATATTATTCCTGAATTCATAAAAAATATTGTTTGCATAAACTTTTATTTTCAAAAAATAAACATAAAAAGAGTTTTCAGCAAATATTCAAAACTATTGATTCGCTACTCTTTATAGCAGTTTTCTGGAGATACAGCCCAACAGAAGAACTCAATTTTCAGAATTGATTTCTCTATGTCTTTGATGTAGTAATACAACTGTAATAATGAGTAAACGCAAATATTTACTGAATCACTGCGTCTTTTGGCGGAAAATCTATAACAAACTAATATTAATAATTTCATTAAAGTGTTTTCGAAAAAAAAAATAAATTTCTACAACTCTTCCGAATATTTTATTTCAAAGTAAAACAGTTACGGACAGAGAGTATGCACAGATCTGACCTCCTTTTACCTCCTATGACCTCCTTTGACCTCCTATGCAAATATTCATGTTTATTAATCTATGAATACTTTGAATATTCTTATAAAATAAGTCATTCTGTCAGATATTCAAGAGATGAACTGAAACGTGTATAACGTGTTATAGTTTGCTGTATTAAACAGAAATTGGCGGTGAATAACAATAACTATATATTCCTACTTTTGGTTTTTAAAAAAATCTATTATACATCCCATCCTATTCAACCACTGCGACCATTCAAACTATGGTCACCCTGAACAGAACTAAAATTGAATTATTAATCGTAAATTTAAACTGACCAACTTGAGATGCTATTGTCACTGAAGGGCTGATAGCTTGTATCCACAAGTGATGCAATGATATTGACTGCAGATTTGTGTACCATTTTGTGGATTAAAAGATTATAATATTTAAATATAATAATAGTACTGTACTATCAAAGGCTTTATGCTTAATATGAATATTAACTTAAAATAATGAACTTATAATAATTACAAACATTAGTTAAACATGAGTCATGTGATTATGAATTGATTGTAATGGAATGGGCCAAATACTTCTACACTACGCTGACCTGGACTTCTAAAAGGTTTTATGTTTTATGTTGAGGAGCACTAACTATTTCTAATTATAGTAATGTCATATTACAAAATGTTTGTGCCCCTTATCATAAAACATAGAACCTTTTAAAACGAGGCCAGCTTACTGTAGAAGTATTTGGACTATTCATTACAATCAATTTAAAATTATCTTTTGAAATTTTTTCAAAATTATTATTATAATATCAATGTAATATAAATAACAAGCATAAAAACTTATGCGTAATATATTTACTCTCCAAAAAAATAATCTAATACATTTCTCTCAGGCTGTCCCAAATCCATAATAGTTTATGGACTAGGACACCATTATAGTAATAATCTAGAAATTGCCATGCTCTTCAAAGTCATAGAAATGTTAGGCTATTTTTAAAAATTTGTAACAATTACTAAAATTATAAAGGGTATTTTTATTTAAATAAAATTATTTAAAAACAGATAACATAATTCAATAATTTTGCAAGTGTGTCGAGTCATGGAGTATTTCGGCCATACCCCTAGGCTGCCCCTCACATAATTATAAAAGATTCTGTCAGTTCAGATCAATTCAGAAGAGATATGAAACTCATGAAAGTTTGGTGTTTGTAACCTGCTAAATTCTAAGGAATGAATTATTTTATATTCTTTCAAAACAATAGCTCTTTTATTTGTACCAGCTTGGTCTTCTCTGATTACTTCTTTGGAACTCCTTACTTTCTAAATATAATCGAATAGTCAGCCTTAATATCAATTGGTGATTTATTTAAACGATACTTCTATTTTCACCTTTTCTTTCTTCCTTTATATAACTAAAACTAATCTGAAGTTTTTGATATATAGACATAAATCTCTACCATATCTTTCACTTCGTGAAAAACACTTTTATAAATAGTGGAACAGATACTAAGCTCTTTGTTAAACATTATGATCGGCAATGGTTTTACTTCTGATTTCTTGTGTTAGTTTTCTTTTATTTTTTAATATTTTCTCAATTTTTTATATAAAACTTTAGTAAAGCCCTAATGTTAAAAACGTAGGACTTGTGATTACGTGTTCTGTAAGGAAGTATGATTATAGCGGTCTATAGATATGTATGACTATTATGGTATGGTTTGGGAATAAAATTGTTGTCAAAAATCATCAATTTTAACATACAATAGGACACAATATCGGAGAAATGATAATAATATATTGAGAATTGAAAATAAAGTTTTTAGTTAAAGACGTGCATTAAAATAATGATCTATTGTTGAATCTAATAAATTCTTATAATAAAGAATTTAAAATAAAATTCTTTTAATTTCATGACAATTTTTTATAACTAATTATTTCTCAACAATAGTAAGTATAATGAATACAATACAAGTGAATGTATTTTCATTGCACTTAATTTACTCTAATATAATATATCAAATACAGTACTATTGTATTGTAGTTTTATTTTTGATGAAAATAATTTTTCAAGTATTAAAATAAAAAGAAGATTTGTCACAAGAAATATCGATATTTCTAAATGTTATTTTTTATCACTACAGCATCTCATCGTATATTTTGATATATCTATCGTTTTTGATGTTCAAGTGATATAAAAGCTTAGTTTCCAATGACTACAGACAGTCGACATTTGTCTGTAAATGAATTGTAAATAAATTTTCTTATTTTTCTATTTTATTTAAAAATTGAACACTTTTATCGTTTTATAGCACAATACTATGCAGTAGTGACACAATTCAGAAACGGATTGTTAAATAATATTATTAACACAACAATTATCAGAAATAATACAATACTTCTGAAACAGAGATTAGTGTTTGTCATCTCTAATAATGGGTAAAAAATATAATTTAATAATTTAAATATAAAATTAAAAGATAATGGGGCACTTTTTAAGTTGTGCTCAAAATAAGTCATTGGATTTCAATTAGTTGCCTGAAAATTAATTTAGTCTTTCATTGTTTAAATACTATATAACTCTGGTATCTAACGGGTCATCGTTTGCAATCATTAAAGAAAAACAAAAAAATTTCCTGACATTTCATTATGTTTGCAATAATAATAAAAAAAACATTTCTTTAATACTTTAATTCTTTAATGCTGTAGTCAAAAGTCAGTTTGAATTAAATGCCTAAAACATTGAATGTTTAAAAAAAGAGAAAAATAATAATAAATCTTTATTCTAGAAAAATTTTCAAAAAATCAATAATCATATGAAAATACAGAATATTCTCTATTAGAATAATATTTAATTCGTTGATTGTATATCAAATAATATGTGATTAAATATTCTGATTCTTAAATTCCAATCAAATTTTCTACGCTTTTTTGATGTGTTTATAAATTCTTGAATAGACTATTATATAATACGTTTATTATTTTGAGAGATTAATTAGAATTTTATGATTCTTTAAATTAATGAAAGCAAAAACCTTAAAATATATATAAAGAGAGAAACACTATTAATGAATCAGTGGAGCGAAGCTCTTAATTAACGGCAAATAAGTCTAAATATTAAGTTTAAGCCTAAGGATTAAGTATTGGAAAATGCATTTGAAAGACTTTTATTATAAAGAAAGTGTATTATAAGTGAAAAAAGAACTATTTTTAGTAACAAATGTCGATCTTATTTATAAATAGTGAGAACAAGTATTCAGTTAGAGATTTAAGTTATTAACAAATTTTTATTTCTTCTAATTCGGCATAAATTACATAAAGACGTAACAAAAAATTTATTAATGATGACAAACAGTAAGGGCTTTCGGGAATTAAAGATTTGATTTTATATGAATGTCTTTACAAATATCTCTTAATATTTTTGTCTATAATATATATATAATATTGACTTTTCTATTGTAGAGAAATTGAAAATACTATTGAAAAATATTAACAAATTTCAATGGATTATTTTACATAAATACAGGGTGTCTATTTGAAAAATTACAAACTATTTGACGCCTCCATTGTTAGTAAAGACAGACATACAAAAATTTCACCACAAAAACTCCCGCAGTTTCTCTATAATATGCCATTGGAATTATATTTTTATCTTTTGTACTTTTAGAGAAATTTTTTTTATTCGATAGCCACTTAATAGCCACCCTGTATTATTCAAAGAATATTCACTAAATCTACAAACTTAATACAAAATGAACTTTTACATTCTAAAGAATTATAAGCAGAATTAGGAGGAATATATAGGTGTTAAACTGCGCGCTTAGCTTTTGGAAAATTCTCTGAATTATATCGATTAAGAGTAAAAAGTAACGTCTATTGAATTTATCTCAAATTGTTGTTGACTAATATAAAATCAATTACGGTACTAATATTTTTTATTCAACCTTTAACTCAAAATATTATTTTCTTTTTAAGTCATGCAGTTTTATGACTAAAATAGTTAGAATTGAAAACTATTCATATGTGGGGCATAACTCACAGTATTTGTCACTATTAATGTTTTCAATACAATATTATTAGGGGGACTAAAAACAACATTAATTTATTAAAATTTATAGTGAATAGTTGTTTTTAAGTAAAACTCTAAAAAATGAAAATATACTAAACTATAATTTCCTCCTAATTCTGATTATAAGCCTTTCAAAAATAATAAATAAAAAATTATCTATTTTAATTCAGTTTTTCATTTATAAACATTTCGAATATAAAGTAGAGTGCATTTGAAATATATTGAATCATACGTTAAGCAAATGATGTTCTTTAATAATCAAAATGTAACTAATATTTCGTAGAATAAAGGAGAGGAATATATTTTTGATTTGTCCAAAAGAGGGTTGAGTTCAATGAAATGTTATTATTTTATCATTGAATCAATTTTATAATGGCAAAGGAAATAAAAAAAATCATCGAATTCATATTAATAACTAGATTAATTTTCCGTGATTGCTTCTTCTATTAATCCAAGTACTTAAAGGGTTGAAAATTTTACATTAAGCTATTTCAATGTAAACCTTCATTTACAGCCCCACCTCAACCCTTTTACTCTCTGATCATACCTCTGACTATACAATAATAAAAATTAATAGAAAAGCAGTTTGAATGGGAAAATGGATGTAAAGGTTATTTAATCATTTTTATCAATATTGGGAATGAATTTCTGTTGAATTTTATTTCTGAAATAATTAATTAGTTTTGTCTATTGAAACGAACAAAAGGGTTTCATTACATAATGTTTGATAAATATAGGAATTGTCAATGATTTTGTTTGAAAAATATTGTCTCCACTCTATTGTCCATTGAGTTGAACTTTATTTGTCGCTAATGTCTATTCAGTCTAATTACAAGTCATTCAATTTGATTGATTTCCTGCATTGGATTTGTCATTCATTGTACTATATGTCAGATATCTGTACAGAATTTCATGTGTGGCAACAATTTATCTTATAGTTAATGATGCAGTAGTCCTATGGCTTCCCTTTTGGACGGACAGTCTGATTATGTTGTTAAGCAATACAGTGTAATTAATTCTAATTTTGCAAAAATAAGAATATGTGTTAAAACAGACAAATAAATTAGTGCTCGAAAAATGGTTTGTCTTATTCCGAGTCATAAATCAATTCATTTGATGTCGGAATTCATTTGAATTGCGCTTTGAATTTAAGGTGTATTAATGCAAATATTAGTTGCGTTGTATAGTAAAGTAGTAAAATTAGAATATTCTTCAGATCCATTCAATATATTTTATATAAAGAGAAACTCTAAAATATTATATTAATATTAACATTTATTTAAAATGAATTTATTTTGAGTTACAAAACAAATGAAATTTTCTCGCAAACCATTCATTTGACTCAATAATACGTGAATAGAATAGCAAAAAAGGGTTTGGAATTAAAATTTTCTTATATCAGCACAAACAGTGACACTCAATTCAACTGCAAATTCAAAGAATATTTGAATTTTAAAAATAATGTTAATTTTGTTCAAAACACAATTTTTTAAATTTAATAATCTGAAAATGGCAAATGTGAAAAGTCACAATGACAGTGATAAATTTTTTTGAAGGGGTGATATAATTCGATTTGGATGGATATAATTTATTTGTTATAAAATAAGGATTAAATTAACTAACTTACATTTATAGAATATTCTGTGCTCTTAGAGAACAATGACTTTCCAATTTCTATGAATGAGTTTAATACTACCTAATTCATATTCATTTTCATGAATTCCTTTAGTACCTTTTGGTGTGGGTGCAGTGGCCGAATGCTGTGCGTCAAGTGCCAGAAGCACTTTGTCCCCGTCCTTCTAGGACAAGTAACCAACTCATTGCTACCATTGAAGTGATAACAACTGAGAGCTATATATAAATACTTTGTTGAAAAAAGCATCAGAAGTAAAGCTGAGCTCGAACCAACCACCCTTCTCCCAGAATGCGGCCACCCTGTCGACTGAGCTACTCCGCTCTCTCCCTACAGTGAGAAGAGTGACTTTTTGTCAAAATTCTATGGGTGATTTTTTGGGTTTTTCAAAGTCGTTTTAATTATATAAACTCTATTATCTATGAATTATCTATTATATAGGGTAATATACTATTATTGTGAATACTTTTGACTTCATTTTGGAATGTATTCCAGTAAATTTTTCTATTTGTGATATGAATCTAATCAGCTTATGTCTAGATATCACTGATTTTATATACAGTACTAATATTGTTAAACGGTTTCATAAACACCTTTTTTTAATTAATTAACTTTACATTAAAATGTTATGTTTGGTCAGTATTTTACACAATCCATCATTTATTAATTAAATTAATGTCAAAACAAAGTATGAAATACAAAAATATGAAGCACTGAAGGAAATAAAAGACAAATATAACAAATTTTGTTTATAGAGTATACAATGATATGAAAATTATTATATTATTGCAAACACATTCAACTAGAGGTGACCAAAGACCAGGGGTCGCCAAGGTATAGCCTAAATACCAGCTGAGTTTGAGATTTTGCAAAACATTCCCTCCTGACTTTTTGCGCCTCAGCCAAATTTTCTTTATTTTTACCAAACATTTTCATTTTTCATATTTTGGAATTTTGTATAAATTTCTCAAAATACACCCCTTTATACCCTCCTCCGACTCAGGCGACCTCTACCAAAGACCTCAAATCAAGGGATATAGTGTAATGACTTCAAAGTCAAATGGGGTACGGGGTATTTTGGTAGTTGTCCGGAGACAGGGGTATTCCGCGTATTTTGGATATACCCCCATTGGTCACCCCTATATTTAACATTGGAATAAACTTTTAATTCATTGTAATGCAATACCCAATGATTGTATTATTTTTTTTATTCTTCTTTCAATGAGTTATAGAATATTATATGTTTTTGTTATTTTTTAACGAAACATATTTTAAACACTATAATCAAAGCGATTAGATTTCATTTTCTTTTCTTATGAATAGACTATTCATTCAATTATAATAAGGAATATATTGTTGATATAGAAGGGAGGATAGACTGCAATGATTACAAATACAACTCCAGATATTCTGATACTTCTCTGACTGACTATGCATTCAATACTCGACTAAAACAATGCATTATTTCTATGTTATTCAGACATAAGACAACACGATTTTCAAATATAATATTTTTAATACTTTTTTTGTTTCTCTCAACTTTTATATGTTTTTTATTTTACACTATATGTCTTCTTATTTAAGGATCAAATGCTTTTGTTAAAAATCAAATTATAATCCAAAGATGACCAAACAAATTGACAGGAGTTATGGGAATGGATCTGAGACACAAAATGCTCATTCTTTAAAGTAGGGATGCCCAATGAACTCAAAGTCAGGGGGTATAGGGTACTGATATGAACTCTGGGAGTATGGTCGGGTTGACTAACGGCCATGTCTCTGCTTAATAGGCAACAGAGTAGTGAGTTCGAACCCCTGCCCTGGGTGAGCAATCTTTCT
>JAQFXN010002604.1:0-12334 GCA_034693365.1 Liacarus xylariae
GATTACGAAATAATTGCATTATTTATACTAATTTTAGAGGAGTTTCCGGGCAATATCGGGCATTTGTGACATCTGCCGGAACAAATTTTTGAAATTCGGCGGGCAAAATCGGGCTTTTCCGGGCATTGCCCGAATTTATTATGTACTAGTTATAATATAGAAAAATAGCAAATTCAGTTTACGTTTCATTATAAAATGTTACATCATTCAAATAAAATGATCTAAAATTATTTTTATTAGAATGATAAGTGACTGATTCATTCAATTATTTTTAATTTATAAACATCAATGACATTTTAAATATATAATTTCGAAGCAAATTGTGTTTCTAGTACTTAGTTGGCTATTTCGACCCGACCTGACAATCATTAAAATTGTTATACACTCAGATTCACAGTTTATTTATATTTTTATCTCATTGAGTAGAGATATGTAAGAAGGTGTTCCTGAATGTTTACTTCATTGCTTAGCCCACCTAAAAACAGTAAGTAAGATTCAATTGCTGTTTTTCTTGCTTCTCAAACAATTAAAGATAAATACCTCATAACAGCGGAAATAATAGATTGCAAATAATTTGAAACAAGTGATGCCAATTCTGGGACCACTTTTCTCCCCTACTCTTTCATATATACTTAAAAACTAAATCTGCAAAAGATTTCATTATTTATTGTGTTTGAGTTGGGTTTTAATATAAACTATCAGACCTTTGATCCATGTCTGGCTGAAGAGATCGAAGAATTAGTGGTTTGAATGCAAATCAATTTAAATGAAGACAACAAATTATAGTTCTTCTTGGCCTCCAATTTGACGGAAGCGGAAGAATCGATTAAAAGTATGAACAGAATTGGGAAATTAATTCCCCCTGCTAATATCACTAGTTTCATATAAAAATGTAAATGTGTAAAAATAAAAATAAATAAGTGCAAAGCTATTAGTGTTGAAAGAAAAATCCAAACAATTCCTAAAAATTTTGACCAATAATTAGAATCGTATTCAATAATTTCCGAATATATTTGATTCAATAATTTGAAGACATGTCATGAATCTTGAATCGCAAATCACTGTTTATTTTTGGTAACTTTCTTCAAATAAGAATTTACATTAGTTTGGATTTCAGATAAAAAGTGATAATAAAGTAATAAATCATTTGAATGGAGAGAATATTCCACATATAAATAGCAGCCCAGAGAAGGAATAAAGACTCGGGAAGTCCTATAAGTATTGACTCATATAAGACAACACTGAAAAAGAACGAGAAGAATGAGACTGTGAAGGCTGATAAGGGAAATGTTTGGCCCATTATTTTGTAAGCCTTGAAAACAATACTAGACTTTTGAAGAATATTTCTGATAAAACTAGAATTTCATTTTATATGTCTAATGTCTGTCAGTATTTATAGAATAATTCTATTGTTCTGAATCATTCATCTTTCTATGATAGGGTCAGACTAAGCACAAATATTCTGGCAAAGAAATAATCATATTATGTTATCTGGAAAATAATGAACTTTTAATATTACATTTATTTATATTACATATAGCATTCAATATTACAAACAACTCGTGTCGAAAATAATTAAGAATATTCTAATTGATGTAACACAGTGCATGGTTCAATTAATATTCTATTGTTACACACATTAAAAGCAATTAGTTATACACAGACGACTAGACTTAGCAAATATGTTCAGTATTTTAAATGCTGTAGAAAAACAGAATTGTTAAATAAATCAATTAAATTCTACCTAGTAAGGCTAATGCAAACATAACTTTTAATAATAATATAGTAGGTTAATTCTTTTAGTTTACATAATTAAATTAAATTAAATTGTTTTTGCAAAGCTAATAAATGTACCTAAGCAACAGTATGTTGAAATAATATTTTTAAATATCTAATACATTATTATCTAATGAACAAATATTATGATTTGTTAACATATATAATATACTACTCTAGAATCATATAAAGCAAATTTGAAATCAAGTTAACTTTTACACCAAAACTAAAAATATAATACAGGTCTTACAGTACAAGAATGATTATTAATCATTAATTAATAATCATATAAACGAATAAAAACGTGTTTGAAATTAACTTGGTTCGAGTAATGTTCGAAAAAATCGAGTCAAAGAATGAAAGAGTAAATAAACGAAATATGAACTTGCATCAGGGATTGGGAAAGGAAGAAATCTCAGGGGAAGGATATTTTATTATTGCCTGTAACTTCATAAATTTTTGCCAAAGTTTGGTCAGGGGGTGCAGAGGAGAGTATTGCATAATCATAAAATTCTTGCAGAATTCTATTAAAAATGACGTAATTTACAGAATTTATGCAAATTATGATGAAATATGTAAGAATTTGACCAAATTTAGAAATGATTTGACAAATTCTTTTATTTTTCCAGAATTTCACAGACAATTCTCAAAATTGCTATGGTGAAGGGTGTATATCGCGAGTGGCTTAGGGCGGCCAAAATCTCAGGGGTATTTCTAGCTGTACTCCCTTTCCCATCCCTAATTTTAATTTATCATGTTTTGAAAATAAGTTTTAACTTCAACTTTTATAAATGTATAAAATAATGATATTTTTAATTTCTAAACCTTTTAAACTATTCATCTTTAATGCTTTAATCTTTATTTACAGTTTAGAGTAAATCTTAATAAATTGAAAAAATTCTTAATGAATGAAACTTTGCAATGAAGTTTTTTCCAGATAGAATTGGGCTTTATATAATACCAAAGTAGTAATTAATCCAGATTATAACATAAACATCCTGTAAGTGTGTGAAAAGCTTTCATCAGAAGATTGATTTAATAGTTTTGTAGATTTGTTAGTTTATATTATATGCAATAAGGTTTTCATCAGATTATAAATTCATTTAATGATAATTCAGCTCTATTTGAATTATTTTCAATAAAGCCAGACAACACATAGCAATAATCTGTCAGTTCAATTTTTATTTGTATTAACATTTCGATAAAGATTTTAATTTAATTGATAAATACCTCATATCCGCGAAAGTAATCGATAATAAATAATTTAAAACATGAAAATCCAATTCTATTCTCGTTTTTATCTCCAATTCTTTCGTAAATATTCAGAAACTATTTATTTTATAAAATGAAATAAATCTGAGATATATTGATGTATTCTTAAAACTATAAATTATTAATATAATATAGGGATGAGGAGACTTCAAAATGTTAGGAGGTATTGATTTTTGATGAAGCCGAAGGGAGGGGTATTGCATGCTGTTAAGTCACAAATTTGCAACTTTGGCCCAGGGAAGATCCAGAAGGAAGTATTTCGCAATCTTCAAATTCTTGTAGAATTTAATTATAAATGATCTAATTTGACAAAATTCTGGTATTTTCCGCAGAATTTTACAGAATATTCCGGAATCGGAGCCTTTAGAACCCTCAAAACTTGTTTGGGAAGGGTACATGGTGAGCGACCTGTAAGGATATTGGCGAAAATCACAGGAGGCATTCCTGCTTTCCGCATCTCTGATATAATATTTAGAACTGAGATTATTTTAATTTGCATATACTACTACTTGGATGAATACACTGGAGAACATAACTATATATAGCCTATATATAACTTGCCGATATATAAGTTAACTAATTATAATATTAGTCTGTAGTAAATTATATAATCATAATACTGTAGATATAATTAAGACGATGTTAAATGTCTCGCATTCTATCTGAAAACCCTTTAATTTTTATCGACGGTAAATATAATTAATATTTAACTAATAAATTTAAAGCCCTAAGAAAGTACTGTAGACTAAAATTTAATAGAAATATCTATAAATATTAATATTGAATACTTAAATCTCAATTTTTGTTAATCATGATTCATGATGCATATAAGGAATATTTTATAGTCGCTTTAATCAGAGTATTCTCTCAAACTATTGCCAAACCTTTTCAATAGTAAAATTCTTCATAACAGGAGGATATTTTGGAGATACACCCCATTGGGCATCCCTAGTCTATAATTATAATATTAGAAATAATTTAAATATATGTGTTTCGATTATAAATATATAAGATTTAAGTCTTATAACGACCTAAAACTATTTCAAAATTAAATTCTTTTTAACAATTTCTTAAAAAATTTAACAATTAGCGACAGTTAGTACAACGGATACGATATAATATAGCGATGCACTTATAGGGTTTTTACATCAACATGTAGTATTAATCCATAAACATTTTTGGACAAAACCCCATAAGTGTATCGCTATATTATATCGTATCCGTCATTCTCACTGGCGCTCGGTCAATTAAATATTAAATTGAAGATAATGTATGAAATTTTTTGGAAATGACAATGTGTTTTAACGGAGACCTCCAAGAAAAATTGAATTATTAAATAAATGGTCAATATTTAATGTTATTTTGTATCAAAACTATTTGCTAAGATTACAGATTAAAATCTTTTCAACTAGAGTTTTAGATTTTTTTCTGCCCGGAGACGATCTGCACTGTTATATCACAGTTTTTTGATACTCAAAGATAGTGTATATTATACTGATTTGAACCCAATCTCTCTATTTATTAATGAATTTTAAGGATGACTTAGCTTTTAGTGACCCAAAACATAAACTTAGAGAATAGATTAGAGTTGTAATTAATTTACAGCCGTCTGAGAAATATATTATATCATAGAAGGATTTTATAGTTTCAATGAATCACGAAGAAAGAGTCGCAATTTCACAATTTCAAATGCAAAAGCTTAGATCATTGATAAATTTTAAGAATCAAATCGTATATCAGATTAATGTCTAGAAAATTCTTATTCATTAAATAAATTAAATTTTTATTTCAATTTCCGTTTTTTTATAAACTAAGTTTAATTTTAATTTTTTTTTTAAAATCTACTCAAAAAGAAGTCAATAGCCATAGAGAATAAACTTATTAGTTAAAAGAAATATGACACTGAAAATTTAAAAAAAATTGTTTTTTTAGCAAGCCAATATTGACTTTAATTATAATAAGCTATAATAGATGCCTCAATGCCTATATTTTACTTATTAATTGGCTGAATCACGATGTGATGGTTTTCAGCTATATCTATACTTTATACAGTATAAGCTATTTTTTATATCATATACAACCTGACAGCCATACAGCCTATGTTATCGAAATGCCGCTTCCAAATCTCCATCACTACGAAATGCATCTATTTAAAATATTCCTACAAAAATTATATATTTTAACTAATATTTTTTTTAATGAAATCATTAAAATAAATGAAATTCTTGTAACTCTAAGTCCAGACTAATTTGTATCTCAACTAAAGGTATAAATTTAATTGGCAATGATGTGCGACCTCTAACTTGTCGGCGATTAAATAGCTATCAATAGTCAGAATAAACAGGTATAATTTAACTTTGAGGCGCAGACAGTCTGACTGAAAGGGAAAACCAAAGCATTTGTTTAAAAATGTTGATTTCATTGACTTTCTTTAAGTTTTCTCTTATTTTTCGAATTAATGAACTTCTTTTTGACATATTTTTTATGAAATTATCTTTAATTACATTTTTATACTTTTGGTCAAAATTATCTCTGATATGATATTAGATAAGAATATAAATAAGATAATATAGTAAAAATACATGGGTAGCCAAGGTGGTATAGTATAAATACCTCCTGAGTTTGAGATTATGCAAAATCCCCCACCATCTGATGTTTGTGCAATAAATTTTTGTTCTTAACTTGCATTTTTCATATTTTGGAATTTTAAATACCTATAGTAATAAAATATTTTCTCAACATACCCCCCCCCCTGACTCGGCCAACCTTGGGTACCCTTGTAATAATAATTATTATATATATTATTACGTATAAATAGAAAATGTGTTTTCATAAATTACTCGATTACTTGGAAAATTTCAAAATTAGATGAATTAATATTCTTTCAAATTATTTGGAAATTATATAGAAATAAGAAATACTGTATTAATACAAAGCATTAAAAAATTGATCAATAAAACACATGTCATATGCCCAAAACCTAATCAACAGAATAGAATTGTAAAGATTAAATAACATTGGATGTCGAGAGGGGTCCAGTCCGGAATAAACCCCCTTCCTTAACAAATTTTTGAGGAAACAGGATTCCTCAATATTCTGTGAAATTTTTTCTAAATTTTAGAAAAATAACAGAATTTTGTCAAATTTTTATAGAATTCATCATAATTCTAATAAATTCTTGCAGAATCAGTTGAATTCTCCTAGATTGTGTCATTTTTAATTATATTCTGCAATAATTTGACGATTGCGAAATACACAACCCTGGACCTACCACTCACCCTAGGCCAAAATTGACAATATCCGCCATTTTACTCTTTATTAGACCCCCATGGACTCTCACATAAGAAATAACCTTCTCTGTAAATATCAAGCAACTATTCAAGATAAGATTTAAGGACAAGGTCAAAGTTAGCAAAAGCTCAACATTAGGGATGGCAATGATTTTAAAATTAGGGGATATGGGGTATTGATAAGATCCTCAAAATGATAGGTGGGTATAGGGTGGGGTATTTTTCAATAATCAAATTCTTGCAGATTTCCATTAATTCTGTAATTCAACATTGAAGCAATTGAGCAAATTATTAAGAATTCTGAAAGAATCGAACAGAGTTTGACCAAATTTAACAAGAATTTGATAAAATTCTTTTTTTTCTAAGAATTTAGACAGAATTTCATAGAATATTTTCAAAAATGGCACCTTCGGCGCAGTTTTGTAATTATTTGTAGGGATGGGTCCAATTTTTTCTTTATGACAGGGGTAATATTTTGGTCATTTTTCGGAGACAGGATTTTTCGGTATATTTTTGCTATACCCCGCTCATTGCCCATCCTTACTAAAAATGTAACTTTAATCTAAAGTTAGAAAATTAGAAGAAACCTTCCAAAACATTTTTAGAGGTTTGTTGAAAAATTCGAGTGGAATTTCCAAACCTTTTCCATACCTTTCATTTGGCAATACTGTACTTATTTATGCCTACGATATAAGCTATTCTTGAATTACACTATTCTTCACTATTTATTTTCGATAAGCTATCTATGAAATACAGTATTAACAAAAAAATCCCAATTCTGGGTCTGAAGAGCTTGTGATTAATCAATCAATTTCTGAACAATTAATATATTTTTAATAGCAATTTGTTGTAAATGTTATGCTTTGGGGCTCTGTTTGAGGCACTGAATATCGTTGTTATAGACTTTGTTTATCGTCTCAATGGGTGTGTATTTCTGACAATAACTTACTCTACAGTACTGTATGTGTGAATTGAATGCAATACTCGTTTCGATAATTATTTTTATTTTAATTTTGAAAAATCAAAGCATAAAATAAAATACAATTAATATATAATTAAATCTGATTTTTATATAACTTTTTTCCCGAAATAATAGTAATAAACGTAAAAAAGCAAAACAAAAACTGGATTTTAATCCTTGTTTTGAATGCAAAACGAATTTTTGTGAACAAAATATTTTGTTTTTAACGAAAAATAATTGATTTTTTTGCTAATAATTAAATAACAAATTGTTTTTTATATTTATATAAATAACTAATTTTAGTATTAATTAAGAAATCATATCCGAAATGTTGACACTTCATGACGGAAGTGAAGACTCGACACAATCGCCCAAACAGTCGACTCAATCGGACACTAATAGCAAAGTATTTGATTGTTTTTAAACAATTAATTCGTTTTAATTATATTTTTATTTTGCTTTAATCAACACTTTTGAAGTCGAGATCAGACACAATAGATTTGGCCGATTCTTCACTAGTGGTGGATATATCGGATGCTTTGAGTGAAAGGGATAGAGTGAAGTTCACGGTTCACACGAAGGTATGCCACAAACCCTCACTCACTCGACAGTTGGACAACAGTTTTGAGTCATTTCTCTTCATTTCTGTTGTATTTTTATGTTTAGACAACTCTACCGGAATACAAAGCACAAGACTTTTCTGTTGTCCGACAACACGAGGAGTTCATTTGGTTACACACATGCCTTGTGGACAATGAAGAATACGCCGGTTTTATTGTGAGCACAGATCCAAACATATTGGAAATATTGTGAACTCTTAAAGTGGATGTGTTGTAGAGATTGATTAAAAATAATAGAGTTTTAGGAAAACATTTACTTTTATATCATTTCCTCCCCTTTACTAATGAACCGAAATTTAATTTAAATAAATTGACTTTTGGTGTCTTTCGTCAGATACCTCCCGCCCCTCCTCGGCCTGACTTTGATGCCTCGCGTGAAAAACTACAAAAACTGGGCGAAGGCGAGGGCACAATGACTAAAGAGGAGTTCTCCAAAATGAAACAGGAATTAGAGGCCGAATATTTGGCCACATTTAAGAAGACAGTGGCAATGCATGAGGTGTTTCTCCAACGACTGGCAATTCATCCAAAGTTTAAAAACGATCAGAATTTTCGCATATTTTTGGAATACGAGAGCGATGTATGAAATTGTGGCCAAAACTCATTTATATTCCTGTTATTTATTATCTTTTACTTCAGTTGAGCGTTAGGGGAAAGAATAAAAAGGAACGATTGGCCGGACTTTTCGGTAGTCTTAGGTCATCGGCCGATGATATGCTATTGAGCTCTACTATGAAAGACGTGGACGAGTTCTTCGAAAGGGAACGAATATTTCTGACCGAATATTTTTCACACATTAAAGACGCGACAGCAAAGTCCGACCGAATGACTCGTTCCCACAAAAGTATTGCTTTTAAATTAGATATTTATATCATATTTATTCAAAAAATAATTTTTTTATAGACGTTTCCGACACTTATATAAAGATGTCTTCAGCACTGATACAGTTGGCGACCTTCGATCAAACGGATTTGGAATCGTTTTATAGCAAAATCGCAGACACTTTAGAAAAGGCCCGAAAAACTGAAGGTCGGGTGGCCTCCGATGAAGACCTCAAACTATCAGATTTGCTTAGATATTATATGCGCGACACCTCTGCCGCTAAAGTATTACATTTTGTTTAAAATTTGTTTTTATTTAATAATTTTTATAAATAAATAATTCTCTTTTACAGGAATTACTGTATCGTAGACTCAGGTGTTTAGCCAACTATGAGAACGCAAACCGAAACTTAGAAAAAGCCCGTTCCAGGAATAAAGAGGTGCCCAGTGCTGAGTCGGCACAAGTAGACGCCTGTGAAAAGTTTGAGAACATATCGAAACTCGCAAAACAAGGTATACCTTCTTATATTGTATTTACAAAACAAGAACAGCACATATATAAGTGATTTAAAAACAGACGAATACTTATTTTTGCCTCAATTTTGTTAGAATTGACTGATTTTAAGACAAGACGTGTCGCAGCGTTTCGTAAAAATTTAGTAGAATTGGCTGAACTCGAACTCAAACATTCCAAGGTTTGCACCATTTTATGGTTTTTTTGGATTCGTTTGAATGATTTAACAATTTTTTTCTATAAATTATTTGTTTACAAAAGAGATAATTATCTAATGAACCAAAAGATTTTGATTAGATATTCAAAACAAATGACAATTTATTTTTTAAGTGTTTTAAATCAAATCCTTAGTCACTATTACTCGTAAAATGAATTCATAAATAAATCGATGTTTTCATTCAATTGTTCTCATTATTTGTATATTTATTAAAATTGTATTTTTTTGTTGTCTTGTATTTAGGCTGAGGTCCAACTCCTCAAAAGTTGTTTGGCATCACTTAAAGAAGAAACAGACGAATAGTTCGAATTAAACTAATGATTCGTTTTTGTTTTGAAAAAAATTAAAATTAATTTATAAACCGCTAAACGTATTGGAATTTATATATTTGGGACCAAATCAGCGATTCTTTTGGAAGAAAATCCGTTTTCGTTTAGATTCGACTCTATTTTTGTTTTAATTATTGATAGAATTTTTGTTTTCTTGAGTTTTAGGCTTAAAATTCATTCAAATCTTTAATAAAACTATATTTTAAAAAATCAATATTTTTCAAGTGATTAATGAAAGGCTTATTTTAAAATCGCTTATTATGTAAATTGTTATTTAAATTAAGTTATAATTAATTATTATTGAAAATCAGTTTTTTTTAAATATAATGTTATATAAAATTAAAAGAATTAATATTGAAATCAAATTTTTTAACAAATAAAAGATTTTTAATTAAATGAAATTATTTTTTATTTGATATTATTTTGTTGTTTGTATTTAGGGGTGGTTTTTTCTACATAGCTTAGGGTATTTCAGGAATCCCATCCGAATCCCACAAATCCTAATCCCATTAAACCTAATCTCAAAAATCCTAATTTCCATAAATACTGAAAATGTAATTTCTGCCACAAAATTCCTAATTTATAAAATGATGAATAAATGATCAGAGATGCGTAATGGTCAGAATCTCAGGGTGTATTTGCTTCGCCCAAATCCTAGGGAAGAACTTACGTGCAAAAATTATTTGTCAATTTTCACTATGGAACAGGGGAGGGTATTTTTAAAGCCGATTTTTTAAAACTAAAAAACTGCTTGAAACAGGTTTTTATGCTTTATTATTAATATATTGACCGTATTTGATATTTTAATGTTATTATGTTTTTAGGATTTTTAGGAATTTATCTAAAAATAGTAGGATTTATCGGATTAGGTTTTATGGGATTAAATAGGATTTTTGGGATTAGGACTTTTGGAGTGAAATTATTTCAGGTGTAATACCGTAATTACCAAATTTCCGAATTTTTGCAGAATATGATAATTTTAGAAATATTAAAAAGCTTGATCATATTCTACAAGAATTTAACATAATTTATTCCTTTTTCCTGAATTTTCTTAGGGATGGAAAAAGTAACAATGCCATGGTATTGTATTTGCCATTTTTGCCCAAAGTTTACTGGTATCTTTCCATCAGGGATGGGGAAAGGGGTCCAGGCCGGAATACCCCCTGTGATTTTTGCCGGATACCGTCAGCGAGATACCCTCCCCCATAGCCGAAGGCGCCGTTTTTGCAGAATATTCTGTGAAATTCTTAGAAAAATAACAGAATTTTGTCAGATTCTGTTAAATTCTTTCAGAATTGGTCGAAATTATGTTAAATTACTTCATTTTTAAATTAAATTCTGCAAGAATATGGTAGTTGAAAAAACCCTCTATACCTCCCTGTGATTCTGAGGCTCTTATCAGTACCCTATACTCCCTGAGTTTTAGTTCATTGGGCATCCCTAATTTTAATAGACAAACGTTTTATTCCATTAAGAATTTACAAGTAAGATCAAAATTGAGCAGAACATAATAGTTTTGGAAACTTCAATTTGCACAAAGCCTGCAACCTTTTATACTATCCATATATAGTCCAAAATTAATGTTCATTTTTTGGAATAAATCTTGAATAAAATTATTGAACTTATTATTACTTCAAAAGTGAAAGTTATGAATTCAAATATTATTTCAAAATTCAAGAATTTAATTTAAGTTTGAGGTCAGAATCTGATTATTCATTTATATATAGAACATTGAAGTATTATATATACATGTATATGATAGAAGAAGTCAGTGGTGGAACAGAAAATGAGATGTAATCCAGGTTTATTTGTTTTTATTACAAAATAGATTAGCTTTGATATTGCAATGAAGTGAAGAACTACTGGAATACTACTGGAAATTGTGAGTTCAAAATGAAAATACAATTATTCCACACGACTTTCCACCTTGGAAACTTGTGATATACATCTATATGCACAGAGAATAATTGAATTGAGACAATCCGGACACTTTTAATTTACTTAATTTCATTATTTCTAAATATTAACAATTAATGCAAATTTTTATATTCCTTAAGTCTATTGCACTCTCTTTTCATTATCTATTTCTATGGAAAAGGGTTTCAATTGGTTTAAAATCATTAAAGGGTGAAAACTCATTCAAACCCTCCGCCACTGCTATCTCTCTCTCCAACAAGTTTTCTATAAAACATATTTGACTTCAATCAAACATTATTGTCCACCATTTTTTTAGACAAACCTCTGACAAACATATTATTGGGTGTAGTTATTTCAGACCGGAAAGATTAAACAATGCAATAAACAAAGTTAATTAAGCCAAAAATATTCGTTTTACTCATAATTGAAAATAAATGAAATTCGATATGTTATTTTAATAAAATATAATAAAATTATAAATAGTAATTACGCTTGTATGCTTATGGCAAAATTCATCGCAAATGGTTTTCTAATGCAAGCTCTGCAGATCGACATGTAATGACTTAATATTAAGTCAAATTCAATTCACTAAATCGAAGCTTAATTAACTAAATTAA
>JAQFXN010002605.1:0-12333 GCA_034693365.1 Liacarus xylariae
AAGGTTAAATAAGTATTTCCCAATACAATATAATTTAATATAATATATCCCAAGATTAAATAATAACACGTGCTTATTAAATGATTAATTAGAATCAGCTGACACATGTATACACTACAATATTATTGATTTATTTTAAATTTTTATAAAATAAGATTAAAATATAGATTTGCCTATATAAGATAAACCACCTTTTTGATTCAATTATTATATATAAGTTACATTTTGCTATATATTACAAATTTCTAACAGTGATATACCAATCTGTATATCTAAATTGGAAAACCACATCAAAATATTTAGTGAAAGACTATGATCTATATATTCCATTTCAAATATTGGCCAAAAGTAATGTTCAATATCCTTCACATCGTTAATAAATGGGATTGAATGTAAAGGTGGCACAAGTGGCCTCTTTTGAATTTCCAAAGCTTTATATAATCTCTCTAATCAGTGAATAGTATAAATATTTTTCAATGTTAAAATTTCAAATATATTAAACATTATTCTGAACAATATATAGACAAATCAGTGAAGGCTTTCCTATTTGTGCTGAATAGAAAAATCTTAGGTTTATAAATCATATAAATTTTTGATTATTCATCAATAGCAGGATTTCAAAATGCTTATTTAATTAGAATGAGTAAATATATCTCCAGGTATATTTGGGGGATAGGTTTGCCCTATCCTTTATCTTAAAGTAGTTTATTTGAGATATGACATAAAGTGTTGGACAAATAAAAATACCCATGGTCTGCAGAGCTTTTATACTATCCATATATAGTCCAATATTAATATAAAAATTTTTAAAGCTTAAAGTTAAATAAAATTATTGAACTCTCTATTACTTGAAAAGTGAAGATAAAAGATTCATAAAATATTAAAAGGTTCAATTTTATTATTTAAGTATATGCTAAAAAATGAATATAAGTTTTAATTACATATGGATAATATGAAACTTTGCAGACCATGGGCATTTTTATTTGTCCAAGACTTTAGCACTAAATGCTTTTTAATTTGTCTATCATTTAACATATTAGATTGCCAATTTTATGTATAACTATATAACTAATTTATTTGTCGCTTAATTAGACCAGCAATATTTTTTATAAAATATTTATAATTCGAATTGAACAATCATTTTGAAGTTGATGAATATGTAAAAATTTATTTAATTTATAATCCTACTAGTTTCTTTTTCGGCACATGTAGAAAAGAATTAACTGATTTGTCCATATATTGTTCAGATGTAAAATCCAATATACCATGTTTATTTGTATAATGCACGCATAATAGTGGTTCATATTTCATATATTAATAGCCTCTATGACTATATCGTAGTTGATCCAGGGCAAATGCCACTTCAGAAATATTATTAATCGTGTTTGAACCCAACAGGATAAAAAGCACATTGCCTTGCTGCTTTAATGCATGCTTGACAAGACTTTCAGTTGATCCATTTACAATTTCCATATAAAATAGACTATTGAATGGTCCGAACGCATTGTCGGGAATGTGTCGTAAACTTGTATTTGAGAGTAAAACTAAACCCAATTCTGGCAATGAATTCAATTCTTTGAATAAATCACAATCGGCTCCATTACAATCCAGGGGTATATTGTATAGGAAAACTGTTCTAAGTTTATCGTTCGTTCCATTAGAAGCATTTGAGTGCACCCTGGTTAGATTAGCAGCATTCTCAATTATATCACTACTAAATTTTGATTCGGCAAATAAATTCTCGGGTAATTCATTGACTTTAGTGTTATTCAAGTAAAATATTTTAAACCTTCTATCGATGCGATCAACAGTTTCTTTGCTTATATTATTGAATATTTGTGTCAAATTTATTTCTTTATTTCCGCCGCAATAGATATTATTTAAATTGCTCAATTTTTCTAAACCAGACATGTGCAGTGTGCAACTTTTATTTTGATTAAAATTTTTATAATACTTCTCTCACTATATATAAAGTAATTTTAACTTAAAATGTGCACGATAACACATTAAGGAATGCTCCTATCACATATTGAATAATTGTATGAAAGAAAATAATATCAATAATATTTGGAATAATTAGCATGTTTAAATATGTTAGATAACAAACATAATTCTAAATAAGAGCAAAGAACTCAAACCAGGAGAGATATCGGATGGGAGCCTCAAAATTTCAATGGTGGATAGAGTGGGGTATTGTGCGGTTGTTAAATTCTTTTAGAATTTAATTAACAATTATGTGATATAACAGAATATCGTCAAAATCTTCAAGAAATTAATAGAATCCTTCTCATATTTCAAAATGACATATCACATTTTTATATAAATTTTCCATTTATTTTTAAAAATACTTCGCCCTGATCCGGTTTTAACGGTTTGAAGATTAAAATAAAGTTTTTGTAGATACTATTATTTCTATATTTAATCCCACCCATCCCTACTTTATGGATAGTTTGGTTCACGTGGATATAGATGTACTCATAAGTATTAGTGCGGAATGCATTCAGTGTAAACAAACATTGCACCATGCTGAGATTTATCAAACTCTTATCATATTTATATTTGTGCTATATATCTCTCACAATATATACTATTTTTAAATTGACATTTACTCGAAATCGCATTAGTACTCTTGGTATTAACAAATTCTTGTGCCAGAAAATAATTTCATAATATTTTGAAAATATCTAGCCAATCTGATATTTATTATGATCGTATTTGAACAGTGATGATCAAGACGAGATTGATTAGTTTTGAAAATTTTCATTTCAATTACCAGAATTTAGTTATATAATAAATTCAATCAATTTTTCATCTATTTCATAAGTCATTTTAAAAAAATATATTGATAATAATTTTAATCTCTGACTTCTCTGATGTATATTTTACAGCTTTGATTCTACCTGCTTAAAATTATGTTTTCTTACTATATTTATATTTTAATCTTATCCACATCAAGTATTTAATTATAAATATTATCAAATATAAGAAAGGCTAATACCTATATTTTCGAATTCAAGTGTTATTGATAGTGTAATTAATAATTTAATATATTATATCTTCTTTATGTTACATAGCCTTTGTCGTTCTGTGTATATAAAAGTCCTATTAATAAATCAAATTGAAAAACAAAAAATTCTCTTGATCAGGCAGGGAACTTTAAAAGTAGAAATATTTTATAGGAAATTCTATTAATTTCTTGCAGAATTTGATGAAATTCTGTTGTATTACATCCTTGGTAATTATATTCAGCACGAATTTAGTAATTGCACAATACCCCACTCTATCCACCATTGTGATTTTGAGGCTCATATCACTATCCTATATCTTTCCTGGGTTTGAGTTCGTTGCTCTTCCAAAGAATTAAGGTTGTTATCTAACAAATTTAGACAAGCTAATCATTCTAAATATCAATGAATTATTATTCTTTCAAACAATTGTGCAATAAGTGATATGAACTTTGCTTGATGTGATATCGGGCACATTTAAAATAAAAATAAATTAAAATAACAAGTATAAATAGTGAGAGAATTATTACAAAAATTTTAATTGAAAAATAAGTTTCAGATTGAATTGAAATACTTAAACACAATTGAAAAGAAAAATGTAAGTATTATTTTAATTCATTTAGAATGAATATTATTAGTTAATTTATATAACTAGATAAATTTCTGAGAAAATTATAAATATGTTATTTATATATATATAGTCATTAGATTTCAAATTCGATTAAATAATTTATCTCAATTAGTGTTACTTATAATCGATTATTAGGTAATATCAGATTCATTTTCTTTATAAACATTTGTTGAATTCTATTCATCGATTGTCATATATGTGTTCGACTTATTTATCAATAATATTTATATACTTAATTAATGATTTTATTGCTGGTTTTTTAAGAAATATTTCATACAAATCATAGAAACCTATTTCACGATTAAATATTAAATAAATAATTATCATAGTACCAGAGTAAAACTGAATATATAGTGTATTTCTAGATGATAATTTATAAATTAGTAGCAATGTTAGTGAAAACTTCCAACAATTTTCAATATATAAATACATCTAATTTAAGAATACATTCCATTCATAAAGTCTGTGAAGCGTAGAAAACTTCAATTGCAATATTGAAGTTATATATTTACTTATATTGATTAAATTTATTACATATTATACAGAATCAGCATGATCAGAACATCTTTAATAATTCTTTTAGTGGCATTTATACTACCGTTCACTAGTGATGCCCACAGTTGTCACTCTACCCCATCGTCGCCGCTTGCAATAGCCTCATCACTTCCATCTGGTGGTGGATCAGCAGCACGTATTCAAGCTGGTGGTGGTGGCCAAGGGTCTGGTAGTGGTTCTCGTCGTAGGCGCGTTAGGGCGCGAAAACCAATAAGAATGTTGGTGGGGGTTAAATAACTTTAATGTTGATTCTTTGGAGAAACTCCAAATATTTATTGTAATCAAGATAATTTGTAGAAATTTTATTTGTATTAAATCTGTTTTTTAATATTTGCAAATCAATTAACTCAATTAAAATCTAAAATTTCTTTAGTATAAAATTTACAATTAATTAATTTTATTTTTTAAAATAATAATGTAATTAAGGTTTAATTTAATTAAATAAAATTTTGTATTATTTGCGTTTAGATATCTAGAGTTACATAAATCGTTTCATTGAAGGAAATAGTTTTATTTTTAACATTATTAATTATAATTCAGATTGAGCCCGGAATAATCTCTCCCTGGCAATTTGGTTAGATACCCTATAGGCTCTTGGCGAAGTACTTTCCGGCCCTATTTGGCGAAGTACCTCCCCGCCTCCAGGCAAGATTTTAGGAATCGGCGCGGATATTAAATTATTTTTTAAATTCATTACAAATAAGTAAAATTTTACAGTTTATAATGTATTTTGTATTAATAAAACGATAAATAAACTCATTTTAAGCATTATTATATATTTGTCAAACAGTTTTTCATTGAATAATACTAAAAATACACTACTTTTGGCAATTTTTTAACTTATTTTAATGCATTTTGTATGATATTTAAAACCATAAAAACATTAACTTTAAGAATTAAAAACTACTATATTATTCGCGAAAAAATCTTCTACTAAGCTACAATTGGCAAAATCACACATTTTACCCTCCCCTGGAGCTTTTCAAATCTCCACATCCATTTTATAATTAGTACCTGATCAAATTAGAAAGCTAATCTCTTTATAAAACAAATCTATATTGTTTTGGGGGTAAAATGAGAATAAAAATGACAAATGCGTTTGGGTGTAAATAAAAGATTGGTACAAAAATGATAGCCGGTAAGGTTTTTATAAATTTTTTATATAGTAGTTGTATGGCTATATTATGATTAAAATAAAGTATCTTGATAGAATTTCAATCAATTCTATAAAAATTCTACAGAAACTGATAGAATTTCGATTATTTCTTCAAGAATTTGATAGAAATCGTACCCAGCAAGATTGTATTTTAAAAAATTATAGACTATGAGAAAATTTTAAGATTTATATATTTTCTAATCAGTGAATAGTGTAAATAATTTTCATCTTAAAATTTCTAATATATTAATCATTAAAGATGAACAGAGGCTTTCAGGCAAGAATCTATTAGTTTTGCGGGCCTCCCGGCTCAGGCAAAGGCTCACAAACTAATGTGTTAAGTACCTTGAGTTGATTCCTTTATCAATATCTCAACTCTATTGTTCTTTTTGCACTCTCTGAGTCTGGGTACGTCTGGAATTGTTATAATCCCTTACCAACCCAAGGTTTATACTGGAGGCAAAGCTCAGGCCGAAGCTCATAAAGGTCAGGCCCAGTTCCAAGCCCAGGCTCGCGAAATATTTACAAGCCGATGCCCAGTACACCAATATTTTGAGCCTAGGCTCATGAGGCCCAGGCCTGTGATTTTCGGGCATGTGCTCATCACTATTGATCATTATTATGAACAATATATGATTAGTACAATCGAGAAACAGGTTATTAAATAAAACATAAGTTAGAAATAATCGTTTCATTTGAAAAGCAATTCAAATGTTTTAATCGATTAATATTTAACGAATAAAGTAGACCCGAGACTATTCTCTAAACATAATTTGATTAAAATATTTGAATTGGTTTTCAAATAACGCGATTATTTCTAATTTATTTTTTATTTTATAACCCGTTTCTCGATTGTAGTCCTCATATGGACAAATCAGTAAAGGCTTTCCTATTTCTGCTGAATAGGAAAATATTAGTTCAATAAATCATAAAAAATTTTACTTATTATTCCATACCAGGATTTTAAAATGCTTGTTCAATTAAATTGAGTGTATATATCTCAAGCCAAATCTTAGGGGATAAGTTCCCCCTGTTAAAGTAGTTTATTTGAGAATATGACATAGCACCAATTAATTTTTCTAGCATTTAACATATTAGATTGCGCAAGTTTATGTACAACTTTATAACTTATTTATTTTTGTTTAGACATTTAATATTTATTATATAATACTTGTGATTTGAATTGAACAATCATTTAGAAGTCCTGGTATCGATGAATATATAAATATTTCTATCGGTCACTACTTAATCAAATATAAAAACTCAAAGCTTATGAGTGAGAATCAAGCATTTCTTCGCAACTTTTAAAATCTGGAAGACTGTAGCCTTCCTATCCATAAAAATATTTCATGATTAAGCATGTATATATTACCTTAGCTTTCGAAGAAAAGTGAGAATATAAATTCGTTTGCACCCTACCCCCTACCACCTAAACCTCCATTTAGATCGGATGAGTTTTAGATTCCTACTTGAATCAAATTTGGAAAAGATGATATCCCTTCTGATTAACCTTCAGAAATTGATGATAAAATTATCCTGAATTGATTATTTTGTAGATATCAATATTCTATTGCGCTTTTTGACCTCTCTTAGGCTCGATATCACTTTCTTAAAAATAAGAATTCAAGAAGGAGTTTTGTCTATCTATGTCTATGAAGTCGTAACATAGCTACGCCACTGTATAACTGCTTTGATTACGTCAATTATATTTAGTAAATAACAATTCATAGCCAGAAAAGAAATATCATTTAAACTATTAGTACTCTAAGTGTTAAATATTGATGATTAGTTTGAAACCACTTTATAGTTCTTTATATCATATTTACAATTAAATTGTTTAAACTGAGATAATTATGTTTTATATATTTTTATTGAAATTAAATAATGAGTTAATTAATAACTAAACTAGGTATATTTACTGTTTCATAATATATTATAATATATTTTCTGTCGTAAGTATTTTTTGCTTAAATCTTGCACCCTGCTTGAATCCGTCCGTATATTAACCATGAAAGATTCCTTATTTTCACTAAATTTCTAAATACACTATAAAATATTCGATGTGTATTCGCAATTTTCAGTAAGTTTTATTTATGGTTATGAAATATACGTGGACATATTCATGCCGGTTGCAGGAGTTGTATATTTTGTTTGACTGACGCCGATGTATTCATTCAGTCAATTATTAATTCTTCATTCGGCACAAAACTCGTTGACTTCACGTATATTTTTAATACATCTATAGACAGGAAATCTCTCTCTATTATTGCAATGAATGGCGGACTTCTATTCGGTTGTTTATGACTACTATTCATAAATATTTAACTAACGTCTAATAACAAACCAGGATATTTTAGTATTATCAATAATTTCAACCCTTCCCAAAATCTCTAACACAACTTACTCTGAAATGGATTAATTTTTCAAGAATATGTGTGTGGAAAAATACCACTTTATTTTATTTTTAAGGTTTTTGGCAAAGTTTGAAATACCTCGGTTATGCTTGTTAAACAAAATACTCCACCCCTGACCAACACCGGGTTAATTTTTTGACAATTATAAACCTGATTCTATTAATTTATTTGATGATTCATTGAAACCAATTGAAAATGAATATATATTTTGCGCTTTCACTTCAATTATCGCTAATAAATTATTTTTCTGATTATTTCAGTTGGTTTTCTATACAAATTCATTAATCGTCAATTGACACTGGCTCTATTATTAATAATGATGGGTCTGGCAGTATTATTCATTCCATACTGTCAGCAATTGTGGCAATTCATCCTGTGCATTTTCATCACTGGCATGGATGGATTCGCATTTTTCAATAGTCATTATGTTTGGATTCTGGAGATGTTTGGTCCGAATAGTGGACCATATCTACAATTGTCCGGGGTTGTTTTTGGTATTGGTGTAATTATTGGACCTACTATCTATAAGCCATATGTGCAGGGTGAAAACAGCTTTTCAATTTTAAGCCGAAATGAGATCCAATCAAACTCATCAATTGAAAATACAAGCGTATTATCAATTGACGATTGCTGTGACATAAGAGTATAGACGATCGCACCTAAAAATTCCATTTCTTATTAACGGAATCAAATTATACTTGGTTAATATTAATTAAATGTAGATAAGATAATTTTATATTAAAAACATAAATAACCTTATTTTTTATTGAATCCGGAAATTTCACAATTAATAATTCATAGCTAGGAATTTTCATCGAATAAATTTCATAAAGGAATAATAATCACAGAATATTTATCAAGGTAATTTTTGTCGCATTAATTGGGCTATTTTAGATTCAGTTAGATTTGGTTAATTTAAGTTCAGTTTGATGTGTTTAGGTTAGGTTATGTTGATATTTTGCGAGATGATTATTCCGCGATGAAATTTCCGTATAATTTATAGCACCCACATATCTAGCCATAAGTTTATATTACACTCATTATCATATATAAGACTGTTTTTTACGGTTGTTTTAAAATAGTATTATTGCACTTGTACGCACCATTCTGTGGAACACGAAATTATAATGTCTACAGCAATAAATTGTAACTAGTTTGTATGTAATTGTTTAAAGAAATAGGATTCGAACTGTATATCTTTATGACCACTCCATCGACAATACAGTCATATTCCCGGCCGCAGGCTATCTGCTTATGGTGTGGAGAAAACTGGCAGCTACTCAGGGTCGGTTGTGGAACCAGGTGCCCGTGCACTTCCACATTGTGATGATCAAAAAGGCTATATTATTGTCCGATTCAATGCCAATCAATGTTAATGTCAAATATTTTGATAAAACCGGTAATTGTGAGCTTTAGATAAAATTATATAAATAAATGGTGATTGTGCTGTTCCGATATTATTTACTTTGTATTATGTATTTGCTTTCTTGCCATTCATCGTCTTGTTAATTTCAATAGTTTGTTCTATTATGGGAGAGATTAGGTTAAAGGGGCGATCAAAAAGTACGTATCATAGTGGCGGGGGAGAGGGAGTTAGGCGAAAAGAATACGACTAAATGGGGATGGGTAAGCTTTAATAGTACGTACTAAATACTTAACCAATATTTAATGGATAACTTTTACCAAAAGTTTGAAATTTTTTATTATCTAATCAAATGAGTACAGGTTATAAAAGAATACCGATCAACAACTTTAGTCAAAGGTTTTACTAATCCTTTTATCAGTTTTATATTTTTTAAATCTAGTAATTAGAATAAACTTTTTAATATTTAAAACAAAGCAAAATAAATAGAATTTACTAAAAAAAATAATTTATTTTGAAATGCAATTATGATCTTAATATTCATTGTTTAATTGGCAACCAATCGACAATATTTAGTAAATTGTAAACATTATATCAATTGGTTTTCAATTAAACAATAAATATTTCAAATCATAGCTGCATTTCAAAATAAATTGTAATTTAATAAAATCTAGTTATTTTGCTTTGTTTCTATATTAATAAGTTTTAGTCTAGAGTTAATTTTAAAGTTTAAAGCTTTTCAAAAGTGTTTAACAGATTATTAGATCAAAAACTATGAAAAATATAAAATTAGTAAAAGGATTATTAAAATCTTTATATTAAAGTTGATGATAGGTTTTCTTTTATAGACTGTACGTACTTATCGGTATAACATATCTAGTTAGTGCGAATGCGTACAAGGAGGGATGAGGGACCTAGATTTTCAACATTTTCGCGTAATTACTTTTTGAACGTCACCTAGTGTTTCTGAAGATGAATGAAGCTTAGCATAAACCATCTATATTATAATGGAGTATTTTACTTGAATTTTACATAATTTTAAATATTTACACTAAAATATAATTCACATTGATCATATTTATAGAATATTTAATTAATCTTAATTCAGTATAACTGAAAATGGTGAGCTAATATGCGACGGCCAAGCTCATATAGCTACAAATGATTTATTTCATTTACAAAATAAAATGCTTGACTCTAATGCAGAGGATAGAATTGATCCTGAAAATATGTTTTTCCTGGACAAAATTGAAATTTACATAGAATTACGAGTCAAAGATCTAAAATATGGGCCAAATTTTCAAATGTTAAATAATTTTCGACATCTGTTTGGCACAATTGAATGGAAGGGCAATTTCGTCACGTTTTTGGATGGTTTGCTTCAACTAATTCTATTTCACACATGTATGCGCATAAAAGAGTTGCCTGTCAGGATTAAATCATTGCGAATCGATCCGGGAATGTTTTTCGATATGATAAACAGCAGAAGAACTGACAAAACACTTAACTTGGATTCCAAATCTGAGAAATTTCATAAATATGATTCAGTATTGGACTTTTACGCGGATCTAAATTCAAATTTTATTGTCACAAATGGAGTGGAATTGTGCGGCACAATATTCACCCCCTTATTGCATAGGCCTGAGGGACAAGATTTACACGAGGAGTCTTATGAATATTTGCCAAATAAGGATACCTGTGCTATTGATTACAGCGATAGTCTCGATATTCATCAATACTTACAGGTTTGTTGTAACACGGGTTGAATTATAATTTCGAATAATTTAAAATCGAGTTATGAGCATTTTTCTATATAATTTGTCAGTGTTCTCATTATGTTATATATTTTACTAAAATGTGAACGACAGCTAAATAGTAATATCAAATGAAAACTGAGTCATTCATAGAAACACTTTATGACAAATTTTTAATTTTAAGTTCCTTGATATTGAAGTTCAGTTATCGGTCGAATAGAGTAATATAAAGCCAAATCATAATATAGATTTGTCATAGATATCAAAATATAGTTATTATAAATTAATAAATAAAAAGGAAATATTCTCACTACTGGAATTAAGATTTCCTTTGCTAACCTTTTCAGAAATTCTATCAGTGCAATCCTACAATAGAAGTAGATTATCACAATGTATGCGCATTCCATGATAAGCACATAACTGGGGAGGCAAAGAAAGCCATGTAAAAAATTATTTCGAACTAGTCTTTTAGAATATTCAAATATGTCTCAATTATTAATCACACCTAAGATACTTAAATCGAAAAGTTAAAGTAAATTATTTCTCTGTCAACAATTATTTGATTTCTTTCTAAACTTGGGGGACATTTGAATATTGTGAATATTCTTAAATATAATAGATTATGTAAAAAATTTTAAATGAGTTAATACTATTTTCTAAAATAAATTTCTAAAATGTTGTATGTTACTCTTACAAAAATGAACGTGATGATATTCTAAATTATATATCAATTGTATTTAAATTATTATTTAAGTGTTCATTGAATTTGACCACTTGTTAAGTGCTGAATGTTAAGTAACTCTTTAATCAACTATTCTAGTCGTTTAGATCACACCTCTATATAAAATAATTATAATTTATTAATATTAATTACCGGTAATTATATACAGGTTTGTAAACTTTTGGCTTCAAATATAAAAGAAAATGAATACGAATTTATTGAATGCAATTCATTTAATAATAGCAATAAATTGATTAAATTATATCGAAATGAGAACAATAAGAAACACGTTTTGTTCACAATATTAGACAAATTGATTCCTGTATTCAAAGATGAAAATGAAAATCCGGACAAATGTCTGATTGAATACAGGATTAAAGAATACATTACTGAATTATATCTGAATCCGGATTTGGACTTAAATAATGATTTAATAATTGATATAAAACGCAATGAAAGGCTATTTCGTTCGGTTTTGGATATTTGTAGCGAAACCTTTGTCCCAAATCGTGAGATATGAGTATTTGAAATCAATTTAAGAAATAATTTATTTGTTGACGAAGTGATAGAATATTTAACATTTTGAGACGTTTTCCTACTCTGGATGTTGACTTTCAAACGTCCCTTTGGACCACCCGTCCAACAATGACCAGTCTATTGATGTTAAGTGGTAGCGGGCAAAGTATAAGGCACCGAAACGGCTTCCTATATCTGCTAACCAGCCATAGAAGGAC
>JAQFXN010002606.1:0-12330 GCA_034693365.1 Liacarus xylariae
TGTCAACATTTTCTATGAATGTATAATAATTTTTAACAGTTTCTATTACGTGATTCGTTGGTTTCATAGACAACATAAGGGCCACAAAGAGGGGCTTTTCGTTTTACGTTTTGCGTTATCAATAATTAAATATTGAATATTATCATTGATAATTTGTCCAGTAAGCAATTTTATAAGTTGTTTTTGAATGCATAGAATGAAATCAATAATAAAATCCACAAATAGAAAGTAGGGTTGAAAGAAACAAGGATGTTTAACAAATGAATAATGAATTGAACGCTATTTATTAAAATTGTTGGAATGTTTTTGAATTCCCAGAACATTTTGAAAAATTATGCTCAAGTCTGATACATGTTCTGATAGGCAGAGTACGTGTGCTCTACTGTACTCTAGAACAGGCTATTTGTCTCTATTTCTCATTCAATGCAGTGTTTATATTGAAAACAATTTTAGTTCATTTATATTAACGTATTATTCGGTCTAATAATTGAGTCCAAACAACACAACTGTCAGGCAATACATCAGACCATAGATCAGACATCAGTGCAAACGCCCATCATTTGGGGTGAGTTCTGGCAAAACAAATACTCCACTAATTAATCATTTCTTCGGACAATAAGTGTAGAAAAGCAATACATCTGTGAATGAATTGATTCAAACATTTTGTTTATCATATTTGCTATCAATTTATTAATTGCTTTCATATCTTATTTTAGAGTAATTTGTATTACATTTGTCTCATTCAACACATATTGTGATTCAATTAATACCAAAAAATGCTTAATTTGGGCGAAACTTTTCCCGACTTCACGGCTGAATCGACTGCGGGTACAATCAATTTATACGAGTATTTGGGGGACAATTGGGGTATTCTGTTCTCTCATCCCCAGGACTTCACCCCTGTCTGCACCACAGAAATCGGTCGATTGACACAACTGAGCAAAGAGTATGAAAGACGTGGAGTCAAAGTATTGGTAATCAGTTGTGATTCAGTGAAGGGTTAGTATTGATTGGCTTTTTATAATTTTAATAATAATTAAATGCAATCAATTGTCGATCACAGACCACAATGGATGGGTTCACGACATCCAGCACTACAGCGGCTCTAAAGTGTCATTTCCGGTACGACTCTCTCCTTTAATTGACTGCTGTTTTGTTTGACTTTCAAATCAATAATGAGTTGTATTTATATATTAATTGGTATTAGATTTTGGGCGACGAAAGTGGAAAGTTATCGAATCGGATCGGAATGTTAGACAAGGTTTGAATTCTTGTAATATTTAATTACTTATTACAGTATATCCAATCATTTGATATTATAATGAATTACCGGTAAGTTATTTGATATTGAAGTGAATGTATAAATGAGTTGAATATCAATTACACAACTTCTCAGAAGTGAATTCAAATTACCGGTCGATTCAAAACAGGATTTCAAATGATATAAAACAATTGATTAATTGTATCGAAAGTGAAAACTTTTATTTTCATAAACTTATTTATAAATTCAATTAACACAATGAATGAACATGTAATAATTTTCAAGAATGGAGTGGTGGACAAAGTAAAGGGCATATGAATTACAGAAAACCTAATACTAGAGGTGACCAAATCAATGGATTTGAGGAAGTCTTCTGAAAATTTTTCCGCAAAAAAATAAATGTGACCAAGGTTAAAATCGTAAATGCCTTTTGCCCAAAAAGTTAGTGGAATACATCCAATTTTCTCATCAGTTATTGGATATTGGTGCAAAATACTACTGATACTCCCTTTGTTTTGGATTTATTCCCTATGTTTCCAAATGGTCTTATTTTTCTCCAATCGCTGGACTTAAATCTTTTTTTAGAAAACTTTGATTTTTTCAATTCTTTTTTCATTACATCTTTCATATGTTGCTTAAGATGTGAGTTAACATATTGTTGAGCTAATATTTATCATGCTAGAATTATCTATTAGTCTATAAGAAACAATTTTTGAAAAGATTTTGTGCAATTGGTTTAAAAACTGCCAATCGTTAGTAACTATAAAGTATCTGAATATGCGAACTTTGCCCCACTTCTAGATAAGTGATTATTGAAGTCATAAAATCAGCTTATTAACTTGATAAACTCAAACTACAGTACTTGCATGAGATACGTACGTGAGTGAAATGATATATGCCTTCTAAAGCCTTAGAACAACAAAAGTTTTTCATTTGATATATTGGAATAGATTCCCGGAAAGGGGCGTCAAATGATTGCTCTATATTCTGGTATTCGTATGTTCTCTGAACCAAGGATGTCGATACTTAAAAACAACAGGAGGTATTTTTCAGCGAGAGCTTAGTGGCAGTCCAGGGGAGGCTATTTCACAATCGTCAATTTTTTTGCAAAATAAAGCTAAAAATGACGTAATTTAACAGAATTTGAATAAATTCTGCAAGAATTTAGCAGAATTTTGTCGAATTCTGTAAGATTTTAACAAAAATTGACCAAATTTAGCAGGAATTTATCAAAATTCTCACATTTTTAAAGAAATTTGGTATAATATTCAGTAAAGAGCGCCTTCGACGCCGTTTCCTCAAAACTTGCCGGGGCACCAGGGGTAAAATTCCGGGCTGAACCCCCTCCACATCCCAGCTCTGAACTCTGTTTGCCCTTAAATGTATTCATTTGTTTATCTAAAATGACAATCACTTACACGAGTAGTGATAAAATGAATTTTAATGAATAAGAATTCATCTTTTCTTCATTTCATTCATTCAGTTATTTGTTTTATTGATTTATGCTTTGACTATAAAATTGAGTCAATTTTAATGTTTCATATAAAACAATTTATGTGAAATAAAAAACATAAAATATATGATTAGTGTGTTTTAGGCTTTTATTTCACATTCATTTTGTTCATAAGAGCACAACAAAACCCATTTTCTTTAACTCGATTTACATATAATATAATATTCTTTACAAAAAAAAGACTTAATTTTTACACAAATCTCTTAAGATTTGACTTCGATTTTTGTGTCGAACAAACACTACGAGACTGTTGTTATGCGACCGACAAATATAATTGTGTTTCACAAACTATTGATCCCAATATTAAAATAAGAATATATGAACATGCTTATTAAGTTAGACTATGTTTAGTAAGCTCTCGCGCGCTAACCTGATGTTGTAGTTGAGATACCCTTCCCCCCATAGCAATTTTGAGAAAACAGCGCCGAAGGCGCCTTTTTTGAAGAATATTTTATTAAATTCTGTCTAAATTCTGGAAAAATAACACAAGTCAAATTCTTGCAAAATTTGGTCAAATTCTTGCAAAATTTGGTCAAATTCTTGCCAAATTTGGTCAAATTCTGCTAAATTCTCACAGAATTCATTATAATTTGCCTAAATTCTGGTAAATTCTTGCAGAATTGGTCAAAATTTTTAATTAATTTCTGCAAGAAGTTACCCTCCCCTCGACCTCCTGTCCAAAATTTGGGACGTCACAGGCTGGAATAGTGTGTTATCTGGCTTCCCCAAAATAAAATTTCTTCCTTTCCCCATCCCTGGCGAGAGCTCACTAAACACAGCCGGGCGTAATAGTAACTGTCCATATATCATATTTTTTGTGATTTCAAAAAAAATAAGATTTTTTTAGATATTCTTATTATTTATTATTTTATTCTTTTGGAACGTAAGGATGAGGACAAGATGATTACAGTGCGTGCTGTGTATGTGATCGGACCCGATAAGAAAGTGAAGGCCACAATCAGTTACCCCGCGTCCACCGGACGTAATATGGATGAAGTGCTTCGTCTCATAGATTCCCTCCAATTGACTGCCAGTCGTACTAATATTGTCACTCCTGTCGACTGGAAAGTCGGGGGCGAACTGATTGTCAAACCTGGCAATGACGTGGACGGCCAAAGACTAGTGGAGGTGCCCTCAGGAAAGAGTTATTTGAAGTTTATTAAACCGGAATAAATGTTTGAAATTTCATAAATATTTTTGTTAATTTTTGCATTTCATTGCATTTTATATATTAAAACCGATAAATCGATTATTTGTAATATTTTTCTCTTTTTTAATATAAATATTTTCAACGATCGGACAAATAATATATTTATTGCAGAAATTCTTTTATTAATTATAACGATTCACTATTTTATTACTCTCTAAGGGTTTTATAGATTCAATGGAAAAAGAATTGTTAATATTTTTCTTACAATAGAAATGCTCTGTATTTCACCAAATGTTTCAATAAAATCGAATATCAAAATAGAAATAAATTGTTTATAGAAATTATTTATGTTTTTTCTCGAATAGAAATAACAGAATATTTGGACCAAAAGAGATAGAAAATTAAATAAAAATAATGTATTTCTCTAAACAGCAATCCATTTGGAGTCTAGACTTTATTGCGATATTTACTTCATTTAACGATCTCTCAAATTAACTTAAACTACTTTTTAGGCGTCCCAGCGATGTCCAGAGGGGGGGATATCCCCTTCTCGAGTACCTCATAGCAAAAATCCATCAGAATATTCTGTAAAAGTCACAAAATTGTACGAAATATGTCTAAATTGTGTGAAATATTTTGAATTGTGTTAAATTGCATTTGTATCCCAATCCTAAGATTGTTCAATGCTATAACCGGACTCAGTATACCTCCCTGACCGTTTGACGTGGGGTATTTGAATATTTTATTAGCGTCATACTTTCGAAGCTTCAAAAAGAAGATAAACTAGATGCATTTGATTCATATATTACTCTTTATAATTAAAGGGTAAACGGAAACTTTATAACTCTAGAATTCCCGATATTTATTTGTAAGTGTGAGTGTCGGGAATTTTATTATTGATTATATGGGGTGTTATAGATTTAGAACATGGTTTTATTTTCCTGATATCAATGGTTGTTCCCGATTATTGCCGATTTAAAGTTTATATTCCCGACCGATTTGATAGGTTTTTACTCCGATATTTCCGAACTCTAATTATAACTTTAACAAAGATTCAATAATTCATCTCAACATTAATTCAGCGCTAATTTTGTTTTTTAAGTATTTGTAGATTTTTCCATTTAAAGCCAAAACACACATTAAGTTTTAAAATAAGTTTCAATATTTTTTATGTATAACTTATACCATGGAATCCAAATGGAATATTTTCCTTCGCGTTTGTATAAGACTTTATTTAAACTTAATTTGTGTTTTTGGCCTTTAATGAAAATTTACAATAACTTTATATTAACAGCAATGATATACTGCCGGTGTATTCTGGGATTCGTTCAAACTTGAGTAAAAAAACTAATACAACCTAGCATGCGAAATTGTCCTAAAAAATTTCCCTTTTCTTCCCGTGGTCTCAATTTTCAATCCCTTCCCTTACCGTTCCCATAAGAAAAATTCTCACTCCCGTCCCATTTCCCGTAAAAGTAAAATACATGTTTCTCATATAATTAGATATTTATTTGAAAGTTCTCAAATGATAATACAATTTCATTATTGTCTTTATTTAAATCAAAGTTAGATCTAATGTAATCAATTGTTTTATGTTTTAAATATTTTATTACATTTTTTAATGTTTAAAGCAATGGATAAGAACTTATTATTTATGTAAAACACATGTGTAATGAATATAAGAGATTCGATGCCAAAATACGGGAATCCCTTTTGCTAGAACTCAATTCCTCCCCATTCTCGTGGCCCAATAGTTATTCCCGTTCCCTTTCCCTTCTCTTAAGGGATTGGGACGGGAAGGGAAATTTGAGGGAATAGGGATTCCTGTTTTGCACGCGAATACAAAAATACAAACTCTATTCAATAGAGTCTATTGTTAGTACAGCTTATTTGAACGAATCCAATATATCACCCCTGCTATACAGTGCTATGAATAAAGTGCTAACGAAATAACAATAAGGCATGTTTCCTAATTTTTAGACTCAAATGCGCTAAAAATTACTACATGCCTGGATAAAACTATTCAATCCTTAAATTGACAATTTCTGTCTCTTTAAATGTTTAAATAATTTATTATAAATTTAATATAATTTTTCTTCAAAACAAACAATTAATTAAAATTTAGAGCAAAATCCATTCAAAATACTCGAATCAATTTCGGATTTCAATATTTTAAACAAAATAGTAAATAAATATTTGACTCAATTTTAATTTATAAATAAAGTGTCGATTTTTATTGATCTCTTTTAATGTGCATATAATTAATGGCATTTAAAATAAAACGACATTCAATTAAGTAGTATTAATACATTTCTATTGGCGTTAACTTTGACCACACATTTGTGTTTTAATACCGCGGTTTGCAATCAATAGAATGACAGAATGACTAGGATTTGAGTTTGAAATTCAAAATATATAATATCAAGCATTAAATGTATTTTATATTCCATTTTTGAGAGCATTTCTCTATTAATAAATCTCTAGATTTGTTCGAAACAATAAAATCGATTTTAAATATATTCTAATTTTAAAGGGAATTAACATTAAATGCGAACAACGATATGAATAGTGAAGTAAAAGAAAACAAAAAATGAAAATAAGATATAAATAAAGACATAAATAGTTAATAATAAGTCTATATTCGGGGATATATAGTGTGGAGAAAAAAATATTTTTTTTGAGTGCATTTCCAAAACATTAAACAATAGTTTTAATGTTCAAACGAAACAAATAAAGTCGAGATTTTTAGTTATAAAATAGTTGAGAGATTCGGTGACTAAAAAGAGATCATTGAATAGATATTTATGCATCACTTGATTCAGGTTTAGATGTGATTGTAATAGTGGTCGGCAATTGAGTGGATTGTTGTGCACTCGACTCCTGGACTGTCCTCTGTTCGGGAGTGTTGGGCACAAACTTGAATTCATTAACTTTAGTGGCCGTCTCGTAGTCCGGGGGCGCACAGCTTTTGGTCGCCTCCTCGTAGTCGGGAGGGGCCATATGTGGCGGCGGAACCATAAGGGGCGGAATCGCCAACTGTTTGAACAAAAGTAAAAAATAAAGTAAAACTAAATTTATTTTCAATTAAATTATATCCGAAAAGACTTTTTATTAATTTAAACAAAGATTAAAAATGAGACGAATTTAAAATTGAAAACAACTGTCGGAAAGACAAATAAAATTTAATCAAAATTCAATTTCAACTCTAATCTAAAGTCTGTTTTGTAATAATTAAAGTCAACTTTCAATTTCCTGTTTGGGAATTAAGTTTAAATATAAAATAAATTCAACAAAATTTCATTTCATCCCAATGTTTGTATAGTTTTTTCACTTTATTAATGATTCGTTCATTAATTAAACGAATGCACAAAAGACTGCTTTGAAATAAAGAATTTTTGTTAATGTAATTGAAAGCAAAATAGAAAGTAATGTAAACACAAGAAAGAAAAATAGAGAAAAGATATCGAAAATGATTGTATGCAGTGCTTCAACACATTTTGTCAGGGATGGGCAAAGGGATTACGGCCCGGATTAATATATTTTTAATACATAAATAACATACACCTACATGAAAAACTTTCCATACCAAAATCTGGTTCATAAATAAAAATTAGAATTGTCAAAGAATGCAACTTATATTCGGTTTTAAAATATAAGCAAGAATATAAAGTGGTATAGGTAGAACAAATTATAGATCGATATTCTTATGGGTGTATAACTTCGTTAAATCTTCGGTAAATAAACATCGCTTATATCGGAGGGGAAGGAACACAACTTGTTGTGGACAAACTTGACAGTGGGTAAATATAGGGTAAATGGCAGATAAAAATGGTCGCTTATATCTAAAGTATTAATTTTACAAAACGACATTTTATACGAATTTATACGAAATACGTATAGAATATGATCGGAATTTCAACAGAATATTCCTTATTTTGAAAATAATTGTACAAACAATGTCCATTTGTTGTCTAAAACCAGGGACGTGCAAGGTCCAAAACGCTAGGGCGCAAAATATTTCGATGAGGCCCAGGGGTAGATCAGGATCAATTATCTGATTAGATTTGTTCTTTTAAAAAAACGAATTGGGACGGAACAGACCTATAATAGCTCTAAAAAGTCGGATGCTATGCGCTGTATTTCAATAAATATGATATAAACAAATACAATATTAAAAACGCATTGCATTTCAATGTCGTCAAACTTTAATGCTATTTATTAGATCTAATTTTGATCTGGTGTAATTTTGAATCCAAATAAAATTTTGATTTATTAAACATATACATGTATCATTCAGGATCTAATTTTCAGAACAGCCGGATCACCTTTGTAAAAGTTCGGGTCAGGTACTCCATTTTAGGCCCGATTTGGACCTCTACTATGGGGAACTTTAAAACGAGCGTAGAGGGGTACCTAAATAACGCTAGGGGTATGCGGGCTGGACCTCCTTCCAAATCCCTGTCTAGAACTATGATTAAATGAGTCTTTTGGGAACTTTCATATGTAGGAGAGGGTAATCCATCTATTTTTGGTTATATTTAAATAATAACAAAAAATATGTGATGAGAAACGATACAACAAAACAATGAATACCAAGATTATTCAATTCAAATTCATTGCTTTTCATAGTCATATTGTGCTCATCACATAATCCTGGTATTCATTAGTCCAGATATTTGGATTCTGGATGAACAGCATTATTAGGGCTACTTATCTAAACAAATTAAGTCTGTATTCTTATGATAAGTAGAAAATTTGTGCTCGAAATCTGTTTTCACAAATGTTTATTTAAGTTTCAATCGCTTTTCTAACTTATTTATTACTTATTTATTATTTTATTTATTACTATTCATCTCAACTCTCAGACTCCAATCGCACAAAACTAAGAAATATTGATTAACTCAATGAAAATCAAACGCATTCACAGAGTTAGAGATGAAGAGAAATAATTGAACAATAATTGCATTGAGAGTATGGAAAGTATTGTGCGATTGCTTTAACAATATTTTGTAATATAATCCAAGTGTTTGTGCGACAGACAGACCGTAAAGGAGAAGCGATTGGAGATTGAGAGCAAAGAAAATCGCTTTTATATCGTCTCATAAATGAATGTCAGTTCCGGACATCAATACTATCTCTCGGAGTCTAACAGAATAATTGTTATCATTTGCGGTCAAATATTTCTAAACGAATGCATTATTTATTACTACTATTAATGCGTTCAACAAATGCTTTTTCAGAACATTTACTCAAACTATTTAATGCATTATTTTTACGTCAATTTCACAATAGTTTTGCTAATTTTTAAAATTTATTTCAATCATTAGTTTAATGTATTGAATCAGAAGTTTTGATGACATTTCCATTGTTTTATATGAGACGAAAATTTTTATTTTTTTCCATACAATTAATGGAATTTAGAATTTATGCAAAGAAGTAATGAGTGAAGTATTGCAAAGTTTTACAATAATTCAACGAAACATTGAATGCAATTAATTAAACCTTTTAGTAATTTTTATAAGAAAATAAAAAATTACTTAAAAATGAGAACATATTTGTTTGGATACAGATATGCGTTGAATTGTATTTAAAAATGATTTAATGTCTCAAAAGTGTTCTTCTCTTAGATTTATTACTGTTTAATGTGTTTCAGAGAATGAGAAGAAGAGGTCTTAAGAGCAGAAAATATAATTCAGAAAAACGAAAAAAATGACTTTAAATCTGATAAACGGTTTGAACGAAAAAAAATATAACTAAAAGTCATTTTTCACTTAAAATACTAAAAAGAGATAAAATATTTATAAAACAAATAATGAGAAAGAGTTAAGACTCACGTCATGACTGATGTTATGTGCAAAGTGTGGTAAATGTAAGGGAAGGACCAGTTCTTTCATTCGGAGATAACGATAGCACTTCCAGACGACGCACAAGAAGTAACTTTTAAACAACACAATAAGTGTTGTAAATAATAGAGAACTGGTGTAGAGATTAGTGGGACTGGCGTTCGGCCAAATGTGACGCATATCCAGAAACGTATTGGTCCTTCTCTGGTCCAGATGTTGGTACTGACCATTCGGCTGAGCGTAGAGAGAGGTCAGGAATTGGGGTAAAGTAAACAAGAAGTCGATGAACTGAATGCCAAAAAAGGGCAGAATATAAGTGGGTTTCGACTTAAGGACTCCGTAGAGAAGCATAGCTGAGACCAAAGACAACAACATATACACCACTATTGCCAGCGATGTTGTGGTTGAACGTTGAGATTCGGTCATCGATTGGGCATAAGAGCCCTCGGAATACGAGAGCAGAGCTATGGTTACGATCGCACAGATCAGAGAACCTCCCTTTTGGACAGACATTCAAACAATTATTAAATTAATGCAAGGAATCAACAGTTGATTCAATACAAACCAGATTCACCAGAGCCACGAAGATAGTGGCCGGTCTGCAGGGGTGGAGAGGGGGGAAGGGTTAGACGTGAATATACATTTGAGAAATGAATTGTTTGCAGCCATACCTCACGTGAAGACAGAGACAATAGGCATGTCTTTCAATGGCTAAAACACTTTCGTCCATCCCTTCAATCGACTCAAAACTATTTGACAATTAATTTAAATTCAGTTTCAATTGAATCACAATTTTAACTAAAAATTAATGTTTTGTCGATTCAAATGTCAATTATTTAATACAGAAATTGAATCAAAAGAATAAATAAATGATTGTATAATAAGTGCTAAGAAATCATTAATTGATTTATATTTTAGTTAAAACGCATTCAATGATTGAATTCTTGTTATTTTTAATGCTTTTTATTATTATTTCATTAGATTTTTATTGGATTTCTTTCAAAATATGGCGACAAAAGCCGTTTTAACCATAAATTACGTCGTTTTCCAACTTATTTGACAAATGTTTTGTTGAATTGCCTCTGATTTTAGTATTTAATACAAATATATTATAAATATTTAATTAAATATCAGTTTAATCTCATTTTAAAATATTTTGTTTCAGTTATTTTAGTGATGAGAGGATTAATTGAAAGTATTATAAAATACTTTTCAATTCATATAAAGAAAACCAAACTTCAAAAAAATAAATGCTTTACACAAAAGTATGCTTTAAGTGGTTCAATCATTTTGTCCTTTTGTAGTATTTAATAAATTATTTAACTTTTTTAACTGAATGTCGCAATCAATTTAAATCTAATTAATCACTTACTAACAGACACTCAAATTTGTTTGGCTTTGGGTTTAACTTTTGTGAAAACTTTTATGATAGGGGACAAGGCAGGACAGGATGACACTTTGTCTTGTAATCTCAGGACAGAACAAGACAGGGAAGCACTTCACCAGCACAAGACAAGAATCAGTTTTTGTCATGCTTAAGGAATCTAATTTAAAGTTAATTTTGTTTCTACAATATAGAAAAATCGTAATAATTGTCTTTGAAGACTCATTGACTTACACCTACACTGTAGATGAATCTTCATAAACAATGTATTAAGATTTTACATTCCTCTGCATTATTAGATTCTACTGTATTAAGCTCTTAATTAGTCTAATAAGTTATAAATAAGTAAGTAATAACTAATAACAATCAACAGTAATAACCAAAGCCAAAAAACGAAGCATTTCAAGTTATGTGAGGAAACAATTAACAACTTAAGTGTTTTTAAGTAAATCAATAATTTGAAAGATTAGTAATAACAAAGCATTTAAACTATAACTTCAGTTGTTGAAATTCTAGACTTTTATACATTTAAACCATAATGAATTTGAAAAACTAAATTTCAAGAAAGTTCAATGTAATTTTTATCTGTGTTTTTAATTACTTACATAATTACTGTAATGAAATATAATATTAATTGCATCATTGAAACAATCTAGATCAAAAATTTTACAAGAACAAAAGAAAATCATTTAAAAACCATTTATAATATTTTATAGTTCAATTGGATAAATATATTTTATGAATTCGAGCTTATTTACAAACCTAATCTGCTTTTGTCTACTATGTCTACTGATAATTCACATGATAAAAATTTGTGCTAATGGTGAAGTAAGAGTGTTTTATGGGAGTGCAGAGTATCAAAAAGTCGAACTCCTAATCCATTTTAGAACCGAATCCTCCAGGTTTTCATATCGCACAATATATACAGTATATATGAAGTCTTAGCAAATTGAATTTGCCCCACATTTGAAGTTTATCTATACTATTTGTATGTAAATTTAGTCCAATATTAATATTGAATTTTTTGGTTAAACCCGAATCTTTTAATACAGCCAAATATTAGTCATATTATTCCTCTGATATTGATAGTCAAAACATCTTTAAAATATAAGTTTATAGAGTATTTCTCAATAAGCTATTTATTCTCCTCCGATATAATATTTGACAGTTTGATAAATA
>JAQFXN010002607.1:0-12329 GCA_034693365.1 Liacarus xylariae
ATTTTATACAGAATTATATCTGTAAGAAATATATAAATTTATAATGACTACTAATTTGAATAAATTCAATAAAATAAAGAAAAGATTGATTTATGAATATTAATAATTAGTAAAATATTGTTCAACTTTAGAGAAGATATTTTGATTATTTATTTATTTGAATTTATTCAAATAATTGGTCATTTTCTGAAAAGCTGTTTCGATAATCAGATCCACTATTACTAATCAAATCTATAAATAAAATTTTATTCAAAACACAACTTAATTAGTAATAACTATAAAGTAATATTGTCTATAAGGTGTACTATTTTTTAGGAAAAGCCATTCTAACGCCTGGAACTTTCATTTGGCAAAAGTAGTACTTCTCAGTTTAATTGTTAAATATCATGACAGAAATTCTAATAAGCCTGATGAGATATCCATAACAATCAATGCTGACAAAGCTGAAATTCTGCTGAGAGATCAAAGGTTGTCATAAAATTTCTGTTCTATTTTGGAATTATGTATGTGTATAATGATACACATATTTGTATCCAGTACATTCTAAACGTTATATCCATTTCTTGTGAATACAGTATTTAGTCACTCCACCAAAACTATTAGGACAATTAAACCAGAATTATTGTTTGCCAGAATCTGTCAAAAATGAGATATCATTGATAAAAATATTCAAGTAATTCATAATTTAGTTTTATCTAGTAGAAAACGATATACGGATGTAATTAATAGTTTTGGTGGAATGACTAAATACTAAATACTTTATTCAGAAGAATATTAAATAATAAAATATTTGTGAAAAATACGGATTTATTCATATAGAATTTATGAGGTGTTCAAGTTGAGAATACCAAAGTTGTAGAAAGTATATCAATAGTATTATTGGTTTATACAGCCGTGGCAAATCGAATTTGCTCTACTGCTGAATCCTTTTTATACTGTCCATATGAAGTCGAATATTAATTTTCAATTTTTTATGGTTCAAACTTAAATAAAATTATTAAACTTTCAATCACATTAAAATCCAAAAGTCAATAATCAAAGACTATTAAAAGATTCAAGATAATTATTTACTTTTAAAACAAAAAATGAGTGTTAATAATGGACTACATATCCACAATATAAAAAGGATTCAGCAGTAGGGCAAATTCGTATTGCGACGGCTGTATATTAGAAATCTCAATTGAAGATTATTGTATTTATACCAATTTCGGGTTTATTAGCAGATATTTTATGCATTTATTTCAAAAGCAGGAGCAACCTTGGTCAGTCGAGTCAGGAGGCATAGGCGAGGAGTAAAGTAAAAACAAAATTTTTTTCCTGCGGTCCAAAAAGTCAGAGAAGGTATTTTGCAAAATCTCAAACTCAGAGTTGTATTAAGGCACTACCCCCTTGCTGCCCCTGTCCAAAAGGTTATACTGTAATATTCATACATTTGCATCATTTCACTGTTATATCAATAACTTATTCACAAACTTTTCGGTAATTCTTCGATAGATAATAGTGGTGATACCATATAAAAGCAACCACAATAAATTATTTTACTCAGGGTAATTTATCAACATATAGTCAATTCATGTTTAGTAACCAAAGTTCAATGTATTGCTTACAAATCATTTCTATCGTAATCTCTAATTTATTTCTTGATAAGTTTAATTAAAACACATATTATCTCTTAACCCTTTACTGTTACGCAATTGACTTTGATATGTTGTACAGTATATTAATGTTCTTATCCCAAAGTTTTTGTCGATTTCTAAAACTATTACTTTTTTCAAAATGTAATGTTCTGTTTGTTAAATAATAACTGAATCAAATTAACATTTTATTCGGTCTATAATTATTGGCACTGCATTTGATGCTTTGGCTCGCGCTATCTCTGAGTTTGCTCTTTCTGATTATGGATTCAATTTGAAGCCTTATTTATCTAAATTCATAATCGAATCATAAATTCATCAATGGTTTGTTAATTATTGGGATCAGTTGTATGAGAAGTACTATCAAAATATATTTTACATTTTTATCAAAATTTTTAAATAAAAAATCTAAAAAACACTGAAATAAACAAGAATAAAAGGTTCTAGTTGAATTCTGAGCATGAACAATTAAGATAACAGATAACAAACAATATAAATAGTCTGAAATTTGCATGGTCAAAGAACAGAATGCTAGTGAATTGGTTCAAAAGTATTTCTAAACCAAATTAATTTTTTAAAACAATAAAATGACTGCAGAGTTAAGTTCTTAATTATCACCAAACAGATCAAAGAAGATATTTACCATAAGATTATACTTATTTTAAACACAAATATGTAGGCGATTGATTTAACTTGCGGTTATATCACATCATAAAATACTTCAATCTAAATTTGATGAAATTTTGAAGTAAAACTGTTTAAAATACAAGGAAAAATATTTAAGCCACCCACTGTTGTGCCAGCTCAATTGATCATACTTACAAATTTTATTTAAAATTGATTTCATTTGAATGTATAGGTCCAGAAAAAATCACTAGATTTGAAATAATTTTTGAAAATGTGAACAAAAGTAAATTAAAGGAGTGCACAAAGCATTCTTGGAGTATTTGTCTAACAACTGATCCCATTCAACCATTAACATTGATGAATTTATGATTCGATTATGAATTTAGATAAATAAGGCTTCAAATTGAACCCATAATCAGAAAGAACAAACTGACAGTTAGCGCGAGCCAAAGTGTCAAATGGAGTCCAATAATTATAGACCGAATAACAATATCATCAAATTGTTTACTTTTATTTAATGTAAGAAAAATACTGTTCAGACTAAAGAATAAACCCGATATTTTTGGAAATATACTTTAAATTGACATTTGCTGATAAAGACAAAAAGTAACACAACTAAAAACTCGATGTATAGTAGTTGTATGAATAGCTTCTGAAATATTGGGATAACTTTGACTGAATTCTTTACTTTGACAGGAGATTCAGATCTGTTAACGTCTAAGTTTGCCTTCAATTTCCACTTCAAAAATAGATGAGGAAAACAATTGAAATAATATATCATTTTATATTACACTACTTTAACAATATTTGAGGTCATTATAAATAAAAATAATTTAAATTGACTCTAACTATTAGTAAAATCATTGATAACTAATCAGTACTACCGGTAAAAATTTCAACAAATTAAATATTTAATATATACAATTGTAAATACTTATTTAATGCACTCCGATTCTCTTATATATTGTGACTATGTTTGAATGTTGTCATTTCTGTCCAGATTTTTTTAAGAATATGTAAGCATAGTAATTGTAATTGTAATTGCTTAGTATCATAAATTCAAGTAAGAACTTCTTCTATTAACATAAATAGAAGAAGGATTATAAACTTCTATATAATTTATTTGTATAAAAACTAATGTCCATGATTGAAGTTTTTAGCCCAAATAAAAAGATCTGGACAGAATTGACAGCATGCAAATATAGTCTCAATATATAAGAGAATCGGAGTACTGCATAATTGGGTCTCACTGGAAGGCAGATTTAACAGAATCGCTGTCATTTTTGTTCTAGTTAATATTTTTAACTCCGCTTTCGAAGAAAAAAGAGTATATAGTTTTGTTTGCATCTTATCAAACCCGTATATAACTGAAAGTGAACTGAACTGAAACTTTTAAATAACCAAAAACAAAATGAAAATAAAATTTAACTTTTATTTCAATTATTTATTAAACATAACAAAAAATTGATAGAAAAATATGAGAATTTTGAATTCAAAATTATTTGTTTTCAAAACATTGGAGTGAAAAGTGTTTGCGAAAGTGAGTTATAGGAAAAATCATCAAAACGTCTATTTTTTTGCCCATCCATTCCATCCATTCCAACCACGGTTCCAACCCAAACCACCTAAACCGGTGTTGATTCCCCATCCACCTCCACCAAGAGTTCGGCCACTCCAGCCATTGCCCCAACCAGTGCTAAGGTCAAGACCACGTCCTCCCCATCCACTGCGACCCCATCCGCCATTGCCCCATCCATTGTTGAGAACAAGACCATTACCCAATCCATTGTTGAGAACAAGACCATTACCCCATCCGCCATTTCCCCATCCATTGTTGAGGACAAGACCATTACCCCAGCCTCCATTGCCCCAACCACTTCGTCCCCAACCATTTCCCCATCCGGCGTTTAGTCCACGTCCCCATCCATTGCCACCCCATCCCAAGCCTCTATTGAGACCCCATCCTCCTCCTCCATTTCCGATCAGAACGTTGGCGGAGGCGACGCCTAAAACAGCGAATAAAACCTGAAATATAAAAAAATGGAAAAAATAAAATAATATAACTTTTACTTAAATTATTATTGAAATATAATTTACCAAAAATTTCATTTTCTTAAATGTCAGTTGAAATGGATTTTCTTTATATAAGAATCAAAAACTTTTCAAATGCGATCTGAATCTGAGACTTATTCTGTGGCTCTTTATATACTAATTATAAAATCCTTGATTTAGAGCAACAGAATTACATCTGATTTCTAATCTATCGTTAATGAACTCTACAGTATATTCTCTCGCTTTTATTTTATATATCAAGAACTCCAGGTATAACAACATTGAAAAAAAATATTATGGATATAATGATTTTGAAGGCGTATATCAGATCGAATCCCTTACTTAATAAACATTTAAAATTAAATGTCATGAATAGAAATATTTGTGATAAACTGTTATAAGTTATAACTATATATAAAAAGTTAATTTTATTCCAATAGCATTGCTTTTGGTCTCAAAAAAGTTTTTAAAGTAATAAATTAAATTTGTTCTTAAAGTACTGCACAAGTAATTGATTTAAATCAAAATGTTTTTATCACTTTCTTCGTTATAATTAATATTTAAGTATTTCCAAATATTAATATAACCTGAAAGTTATTTTCAATTCAAGACAACTCTTCTTTAAATTGGATAATTGAATACGTGTTAGAAATTTCTAAATATTAAGTTTTTTTTTATATTTGAAAAGTTCATTCGAAGCCATAAATATTGATCAGTCATGTATTGACTTTATGCATATGTTTTTAATCTTTAAAGAATATATAAATTCTGCAACACATTTGAAAATTGCATCAGAATTCTTACAAATTCTGTTTATTTTCTAGTTTCATAACTTAACCCAAGGGTATAGTAATTTAGACTACATTAAATCGACTACACTGTCTGACCGGGTGCATTTACACGTGATTCATATGGAAGACACCAAATGAATAAGTTAATAAATCTTCAATGATTTACTGATACACCACTGCATATAAAGTCTGTTAATATAATTCATTAACTTATGTAAAGTTAGATCTAATGCTAAATAGTCTACAAAAAAAAGTAAAAAAAAATTCAATAGTCTTTGTTTGAAAATATTTAATTGAATAAATACAATTGAATTGATTTCTATTAAACTTTATTGAAATTAAATTAACTAATTATAAACTAAACATTGAATTAAAATTATTCATTTCTGAATATATTGAACATAATTTGTAATTTAAGCCATAAAAGCAATTGAATTAATTTAACAAATAGTTTGTAATAGATTATACAAAAATATCAGAATATATTAATTTACTGTAAATGAAATTATAAAATCATTGCAATCAAACCAAAAAAAGAAAATAAACCTTTAAAATGGTTATTAAAAACTTGACGACTCATTAATTTCTAAATTTGATATCATAAAACTAAGTTTCATTGAGAAATTAGAAATGTCAATTTATTAGCTGATGTGTGAATGAGGAACAAATAACTATAAATTATTTTCTCAATAAATCGATTTTTCAATAAGAAAGTCATTAATTTTCAGTTGACATTTGAGGCGATTTTTTTTATTGAAAAAAAACAAAGCTCTAAACATATTTTTGCTTATCTTTTATTTATTCGGATTAAGTTTAAGAAATGTGTGAAATAACAGTCCGTGAAGTGGAAATATTCATGAAATTAATGAGTTTTGATATAATATCAAAATTAGATTAAATGAAAGATAATATTTATACAAAGTTCTAATCCCTAATCATTTAAATTCTTATATATTAAAGTGAAGTTTCGATAAAAATAAAGTTTCAGTTTTTTAAATTATAGGAAATTCTATAAAAAACTATGTTATTGTCTTAATCTCATAAGAATAGCGGCTATTAATAGGAAGACAAACATCCAGATTATTGTCGATATATATCCCAAATACACAAATTCATGAGTTATAGACCAACCCTTAAGCATAATATTACGCAACGATATAATGGGCTGAGTTTGGGGCAAAAAATAAGATATTTGTCTTAAAGCATATGGCATTCCTTCGAGTGGCCATATTATGCCCGATAATAGAAAGTATGGATAGAATGCGCCCAAAGCAGCCATAATCGCAGAGTTTTCGTCTTTACATATGGAAGATATTAGAAGACCTGAAATATCAAATTTATTAGTTTTTAAGAGTTATTAATAATAACTTTTAAACCAAATAAGTTAATCGAATGCTTGTTATATACCGAAACTCATTCCCGTCAGTCCTTGCAATAAAACAATTAAAACAATAAATACAACATTTCCGCGATTAGGGATTTGAAAGACCAAAAACGTGAATATCATTAGTAGTATTGTCTGAAGTGTGACTATAATAAACTGTAGTATCACTTGTGAGGCCAGTATCTCATGTTGTTTAACGCCGGCCACTAATGTCCGCTCCATTAGACCCTCTTTGCGTTCGACCACTAGTGTTAATGATGTCAAACCGACGGCCATTATATAGATCACCGCTAAGATTATACCCGGGGCTATGAAATCACGAAAATTAGGATCGAGTGAACCATATATGGGCGGATCCATGAACTGGACGAATGGGTCCAGTATTCTGGAATTTACATTCGGTAATTGGTATTGGAATCTAGAGATGACCTCTCTTTGAAAACTATATTGTGCTTCGATTAAGGCTTTTGTTATCGTTTGAGATATAATCATATCTTTGATTACAAGTCATTAAATGAATTTATTATAAGAATTAGTTAAAGATTTTTATATTAAATTTTAGATAATCTGAGCGGATATACCGGTAAAGTCTGCGTAAAACAAAATAGTACTGCTGTTAATGTCTTTATCGGTAGCCAAAGCGCCGGCAGTAAATCTATTATATAAACCATCGGTAAATTCTTTGTCGAATACGAGAGCGCCGTATATGTCATTAAAACTGTCGATAGCTTTGATCGCAGTTTCTTTAGTTTCGTAGTGTTTCTGAAACGACACAAATATTGTTTTAATTCAATAAATCATTATTTGTCAGTGGTTTACATACAATTGTTATCGTCTTATTATTAATGGTTCGGAGAAAAGTATCACTTAAATAGGATTTGTTTTGCTTCAGGTTTGAATCAAGCATTTCCTCGTTATAGAGGGCTATATTGAGATTATAGGGTTTGGTTCCAATGCATAAACAGAATATTATTATACAAATTGTCGGCAAAATTGTTTGAAATATCAATAAACTATTTTTAAATATAAAAGAAATAAATTCCAGTAAATTAATTATAAAAGTTATATAATTTATATGAATTACGGTTTGTTTCTTATGAGTCGAATATGATTTTTATGCGTTAAAGTGAAAACTTTTTGCCAATAAGTGATAGAAGTTTTATTCATTTCTTTATCACTATTTTTATTTCCAAATGATTCTAATTTACAGTTAATTAAATTTTCATTTTTTTCCGGGTATTCATCTAATTTTCGGGTTTCACAATAATTTTTAGGTATCAGTGCCTTATCAGAGGACTCGTGTTTGCAAACTCTTAGGAATACTTCCTCTAAATTATTAACTTTAAAATATTTCAATAGAAAATGTGGCGAATGTTCGACTAATAGTTTTCCGTTTCTCATAAGCGATACCTCGAAGTAATGAAAATTAAGATAAAAAAAATTCAATTAATATATTCTAAACTTTGAAATTCATTAAAATAATGTCTTTTACCACATGTGCTCTTCGGGCCTCTTCTATATAATGAGTTGTTATTATAATAGTCGTCGACTCGTTTTTAGACAAAACAACTAAATGTTCCCAAATTCTAGATTAGATGTTATTACGAAAAATTTCTATTATATACAGCAAATGCTATTAAACTGAATAATTTCTAATAATAACTATATTTTTATTATTCAAAGTATTATAATATGAAAGTTATTAGCTTTAAAAGTCTAGTATAACTCTGAAGAATAAAGAACAAACCTTTCTCTAAGCACCGGATCAGTTCCAACTGTCGGTTCATCTAAAATAAGAAGTGGAGGATTGTGCACCTAATCGGACAATAATATCCAATTATTCATCATTAAAAACAACTTTAAATTTAAAAATTCTTACGAGAGATAAAGATAGAGAAACTCGTCTTTTCTGTCCACCGCTTATGTTATAGAAGTAATTCATTAATAATTTTAGCACAAAATAAATAAATGATTAAATACCTCATGTTCTGTATGAGTCTGTCCGGATCGGGTAAATCAAGAAAATCAACCAAAAATTTAATTCTGGACACAATCTGTTCGTCACTCATACCATATATTCTACTGAAGTATTTGAGCGCTTCGTTTAGAGTGAACTCTTCATAGAGTGCCAACTCCTTCATTGAATTAATGAATTTAGGTTTAGTTTTATTCAATTTTAAACAAATTAGAAGTAGTATTCTAATTAAATGCAATATAACCTGGGGCATAAATCCAACCCCAATTCCGGGAACATTATTATTCCGATCTCCCGGTCTTTTGCCGTTTACTTTAATGTCACCCGATTTTGGTTTTATCAAACCTGAATTATTATGAATTTATTGGTTATTTTTTAAACAATAAGATATTCAAAGAGACAATACCTAAGATTATTCTCAATAAAGTTGTTTTTCCACAACCACTCGGACCTAATAATCCATATCTAATATAATAATTAAATTTAGAATCAGTTTTAAAATTAGTTAAACGAAGAACTTTCTTAATTAATTAAAAACATTTAAAATCAATTGTTAATTAATTATTTGTCATACATAGCACTCTTGGGTACAGACATATTGACTTTATCTAATAGTGGATTCTTTCTCGAATACGAGAAATCAATTGATTTCAATTCAACCATCAATTTGTTCCAATCGAGTAAATCTATTTTCTCATAATCTGGTTCTGGTGTTGATTTCGGTACCAATTCATCCATTTTAACTATGGTTTCCGAGTCCTTCAATTCAGTATTTCTCATATTCTGTGTTCAATATATTTGATTCAATAATATTAATATAATTCTTTGACTTTTATTCTAAGTTTTATTTTTTAATATAAGAGATATTTATTTTAAGGTAAAATTTATATTTAATACACAATCAAAACCTTTAATAATTAACATATCTTTTCTAAAAAGAGTTCATTATAACGAGAACTTTATATAAATATTTGTTTTCTTCTGTAATATCTTTTATCAGAAACGGGTTCGCAATAACAAGATTTCACTGTATCTTTACCTTGTATCAGTGTTTATAATATTATTTTTACTCATATGATGTCATATTAGAAGAGATTCCTATTATTTGATTTAAAAGATTAGATTAGAATTATTTGTTATGAGACAACTTATGTTTAATCAAATTAAAATTCTTGTTTTTAATTTTTTTAAAACATAATTTACTGCAATTTAATCATTTGATTGCATTAAATATATTGAGAACTTTCTTCAAATAAAACTATAGACATCTAACAAATTATCAAATAATCGATAAAATACTAAATTCATTAAATTAAATACTAAAAAGGTTTTTAATTGATATTTAGACAATTTTGTTTATATATTAAGTTTATTCTGATTTTAAAACTTGTATTATATAAAAACATTAGAAACAATTCACTGCAGTATTTGATAAAACGGATAAAAAGGAAGAAAAAATAAAAGAATTGTAGAATTAGTACTAAAAATATTTTCTAGATATAACACTTGAGAGCACATAAAGTTCATCCTGTTTCCTGTCTTGTCCGGTCTTGGTCGTGTACAGGAACAGGACAGGACAGGACACAAATGTTACTGTCTCTTCCTGTTTAGTCTTGGTATTGTGACAAATATTATTAAACAATTATTGTGTTTTGAAAAATCCTTAAAGTATAAAATCCCTGAATCTTTTAAAGTTTTAAAAATCTTTCGAGTGAAAGGAACTTAAGCGACACTGTACTGACCAGGGATGGGGAAAGGGAGAAATCTCAGTGCGGGTATTTTATTTTTGCGAAGCCGTATTCCGCCCTGTGAAGTCACAATTTTTGCCAAATATTGGAAAGTGGGTCCAGGGGAGGACATTGCGCAATAGTCAAATTCTCGTAGAATTCTATTAAAAATGACGTAATTTACCAGAATATTTAGTCAATATCAAGAATTTAATAGAATTTGACCAAATTTAGCAAGAATTTGACCATGCAGTAATGTATCATTAAATGTAATTTGAATTTTTTATAGATTTTAAGAAATAATATTTTGTTTATTTGATGGGACAAAACAGAACAGGACAGGATAAGACTTAGACAAGACAAGTATGAATTCTTGTCATATTTATGAAATCTACTTCAGAGTACAGATTATATTTAAAAGTTCTATATTTATAAATATATTTCTGTAATTATAAATTCTGTATTTGCTTAATAATGGAGTTTTTCAACATTCTAATATTGTGAATATTAATTTGAAAAACAAAATTATAGAAATAGTGTTCTCATCAAATCAGGTTAATTATAATAGATTCATTGAAATACTGTATTATCAATAAAATACTAATCCAAGTCCAAAGTTAACTTAACAATAAATTAGAGCATTAGAGAAAAGTGTTTTATCTATTCATTAAATAATACCGAGCCTCAATTCTATTATTTATTAAGTAATCTGAAACACTAAATAAAAACATTAAATAAAAATCTAATTTTTCGATAATTTTTTTATATTTAACCACATTTTACAAAATATTTTCCTTAACACTAACAGTTAGTTAAGTAATTAAAATACGCGTTTCATTTAAAAGTAGTGAAAAGACTTCTTAAACAAATTTAAAGCAATTAATGGAAATAATTTTTAATAAATCATCTAAGAATTAAATACTCTATAATTATGAATCTCAACGATGTGTGCGAGTTCATATTCATGCATAAACTATATGCTGTGTACTCTATATGATTGGCTCATTGCCTATATAAGACATTCCCACTCTCTTCATAAAGTGGTGTTGCGATTAAAAGCTCTAAAATATAAAAGTCAAATATTGAGCTCATTTTTATTTAACGCCTAGATAAAAAAAATTACCTGATAAACTCATGGATTCAGAATCAAGGCTAAATTTGTTTTTTATAACTAGGGGTTCACTTATAGTACGAGTGCAAGTCTTGTGAGATAATATCAAATTTAAGAAATATTTCAATACCTTTGAGTAATCAGTTGTTTGAATTGTAATCTCTGTTTCAAATTGCTGTCCATTTATTTGTTTGTCTTCTATTTTCCACGAGATTTTCTTACTGTCGCTGTTCGAGAGTCTATTTAAAAGCCTAAACGGATCCGCATTAGTGTTGGCAGACGTGAGCGGATTATTGCTATCGGTATTCGTTGGACTTCTATTAACTTTATATTCATTTAAAGCCAATTTTCGAATCAATTTTTCGCTAAATTTTTTCAATTGTTTGCCAGTCCTCGAGTCCTCATGTCCTTCAGCCGATTGAAGGGCCAATTTGGCCGCCGTTTTTGAAACCTCTGCTGTCGTGTCCTTAGCTATAATAGAATTAGTGCCCAAATCCAGATCTGCATTTATTTCCATTTCTTTAGCAAATATACAAATATTAAATAAAACTCAAAACCAAAATAAGTGTCAAAATATCTATAAATTTTATTATAAGTTTTCCAATTAATAAATCCTTTACATTAAAAAGACATAAATTTAAAGAAATAATGTATTAATTAATGTTATATATTATATTAATTCATGTATTAATGCTGTCAATCATCAGTGAATCACAAATTAATTACTTTTTAAAATTAAATATTTATAAAAATTTCTTTATTGGATTCAATTGTTGAGAGCGTATGATATAATCATAAATTAAGCCATTTTTGGAATACAATCATCAAATTGAATAAGTGATCAAACAATAAAGTGCCGAATCCCGAGGATATAACTTACAATGCAAGAGATTTGTGGGTCGATGAAAATTTGCAAATTTGATTTTACTAATCGATAAAGTGTTCGATTAGAGTTTACTATGCAAAATTTCAGGGTGCCCAACCAACCCCTTGGTATTTATTTAGGGGTAAAAGTACGATATTTTTAT
>JAQFXN010002608.1:0-12327 GCA_034693365.1 Liacarus xylariae
AGAGGGGAGAGAGAGGGGGAGAGAGAGAGGGGAGAGAGAGAGGGGGAGAGAGAGAGAGGGAGAGAGAGAGGGAGAGAGAGAGAGAGTAAAAATACACTTACAATCACTTAATATGCTTTAATAAAGCATTTCTAAAACATTCACAATTTCCCGTTTGACAATTCCCTTTGTATTTCAGAAATAATATTCAAACAAAATATATCACAAATAGTTCGCAATTAATTCCATAATTCTTCAGATTCTTTGGATAAATACCTAGAGTTTAGTGAAAATTCAATCAAATTTGTGACAATCAAAGAGAGGAATATTTTTGTCGGATATTCTAAGATTTGAAGTAAAAGCTCCCTAAACATGACAAAACTGATTATTGTCCTGTCCTGAATTTACAAGACAAATTGTCGTCCTGTCCTGTATTGTCCCGTTTCATAAAAGTAATCACAAGACTTAAAAAAAACACAAACCCATAAATTAAATCAACAGTTCAACTCATAATTAAAATCATAGAAATAGTTACAAATTGTTAAGTTTCTTCTCTATCGATTAGACTATATATTTTTCAGATTTACTCCATTCCTGTCCTGTCTTGTCCCGTATTGTTTGTCTTGTTTGACAAATATATTGTCTTGTCCTGTTCCTGTACAAGACCCTTTCCCTGGGGTGACGGCAACCACACTCTCCTCCATAATCCGAAATATAATGCATTACCCGATGGATGGGAAGAGTTGACCGAAAAGGAGAAGAAATGCGAAAAGGGTTTCAGTTTTATTAAATATTAGTGTTGAATCAAATATTTTACAAAGACTATCATGGTACATTGAAAAAAGTCTTCAGAATTTGATAAGATTTTAATCGTTATTACAGCACACTATATAATAATAATAATAATTTATTTCATTATAACGCGTTAATGAATACAGAGTTAAGCATATAATAAATTACAGTAAAATTATTACAAATTAGAGTAAAATAATTTACAATTCGTTAAAAATACAGTAAAATTATTTTCATTGCGAATATGTTTCGGCAATGAATTGAATAAATAAAAAAGTTTTTGTCGCAAATATTAATTCTTGTAATCGGTTTGAAAATTATTCTTCCCTTTCTATCATTTGGTATTATTTTAAACAATTGTTTCCATTTGTTGGGAACGTCACAGAAATTATGAATACATTTGAATACAATTTTAAGAACAGAGTTTTCGACGACATTCTAGAGTTTCTAAATTCAATAATTTTATTCTTTGATTGTATTCAATATTTTTGTTAATTTTATTACAAATATATTTTGTGATTTGTTTCTGAATTCTCTCTAATTCAACATTTTGTGTAGAATTCAGAACTAAACATACGGAACAGTAATCTATAATCGGAAGAATATATGTTTTGTACAGTTTTAGGAATACACAAGCACTGGCATAATTGCACACTTTCTTAAGATAAGCCCATTTTTGCAATGATTTATTATAAATTGTATCAATTTGTGAATTAAAACTCAGTTTTTTGGTCAATAATAAACCCTAAATGTTTGTGAATGTCTTTCGTTGGAATAACTGAACCATTAGTGGGCCATTCAGTTAGGGTTAGGATTTTATTAATTGTTATTCTCAAGTGAACGGACTTTAATGAATTGATTTTTAAGTTTTAATTTTAACAGAATTCATAAATAGAGTTAAGATCTGTTTGTAAATCCAGAACATCTGATGCACAATATATAGGCTTAAGAATACACGAGTCGTCGGCGTATTGTAAACGAGAACTGATGTTTACATAATTTGGAAGATTTCTTGCAGTAATGTTAAACAGTTCTGGAGAACCGACACCTCCTTGAGGTGAACCACTGGTTATAGTTTTAGGGTTTGACAGATTGTTGTCAAATAAAACACATTGTTTTCTACCGATAAGATAGCTCTCAATCAATTTCAGACAATTACCTCTAATTCCTATTTCATAACAACTTCGAGAACTGATTTAAAAGTGATTGAATCGAAAGCATTGCTCAGATCAATGAAAACAATGTCTACACAAATGATATTCTTGTCATTAAAACTGTTTGTTATTTCATATAATTTGATGAAAAGTGCTTAAACCAGGTCTAAAGCCATATTGATTTGAGGGAATGATTGAATTTTCACAAACAAAACCGGAAATATTATTGAAAATACATTTGCAAAAAAGTTTCAAAACATTCTTCTCTATAGTCAACGGTTTATAGGATTCTATGCATTCTTTAGGTTTTCTTTTCTTATGTATTGGAATAATAGTCACTGTTTTTAGATTTTCTCGGATTTCATTATATTTTAAATTAGTATTAAATAACAGATAAAAAATTCTACTAAAAGTTTCCGGAAATTTCTTAATTAATACATTCGGTATTTCAGAATTAATGCAGGATTTGTTTGCGTCAAAACTCAACAATTCTCTCAACACATCTGTTTGTGTTATTTGAAATTTGGATAATTTTTCTGAATATAATTTTAAATCAATTGATGAATAGTTCGGTTCAGACATTGAAATAGAATTATTTTTAAAAAATCTAAAAATGATTTACAAATATCAATATTGTTTTAAATCAAAATATTTTTGTACTTAAAAACAATACTTTTTTCATTTTCTTCGTGTTTTTTTATATATTTATAAAACGACTCAAAATTATCAGATTTTTGTATTATTTTCTCAAATTCTTTTGAATGCAATTTCTCTAATAGTGAACTAATTCTTTCGTAAATATGATTAACAGAAATATAATTGAATTTATCTTTTGTTTCGATGTATTTCTATTCAAACCATTAGTTATGCCCAGTGTTTAAGTACTGATGTCCGGAATATTTCCACTAAAACTTTGAGTATTTCCTGAATTGATGGGCGTTTTCGGATTATTTCTATTATTTTTCTTAATTTCTTTCTGAAGAAGTCTTCTGATGTCTTGAAGAGCTTTTTCGATAATCTTCGTGTTCTTTTGACTAATTTTAGATAAAGTATCTAAAATTGTATCACTTTTTTGGTCGAAAATATTTAGAGACATAACAAAAATGATTGTAAAAACACACAAAAGTAATCACTCGCTCCAAACTAAAAAAGTAAGCGTTCACGTTTCAAAGTAATAACATTTATGGTTCCAGCACAATATACAAAAATTTTGTTTCTAAGTAATGTAGTTTTCAAGAAATAAACAATTAAAAATTTGTTACATTTGTATTAAGAATAATAAATTTTATGTGATTTTTGATGAACTTATTCAAATGTGGATGCAAATGTTGAAATGTCAAGATTGTCATGTGCAGGGGAATATTATCATTTTCATTAACGTTAATTATGGTATTTTCATTATCGAACAATATTAAACAATGTCAAAATGTTAAACAATGTTAAAATTCACAGCTCAGGGGCTTTTCAGTCGAGTGGACCCGTTGTGTGTGTTTTTTGAGCTATAATTACAGAAAAAAATAGAAAAACTAATTGAAATAAATCTGAATTAAAAATATTTATCAATAAATACATCGACTTTAGAGCCGCCACTGTATGGACAGCCGGGCCAACAGCACTGGTAGGGTTTCTCTCCCGTATGCGTACGTCTATGGTCAGAGAGCTGTCTGGTCTGCTTGAAGGCCATTGAACACCCGGGCCAATCACACTGATAGGGACGCTCCCCTATGTGGCAACGCTTGTGTACAATAAGGCCGGAGTTGTCGTTACAACTGTTGTGGGAATTGAGACAACAATTAATTCAAATTTATTTAATATAAAAGTAATAAACATTTAGCAATATTTATGAGAATCGATGGACAGGCAATTTTGTCGGTTATGAAAGAGTTATTGGAGAATGAGATAAGAATTATAAATTTGCAAATGAAAAGGAATGGGTTTATGAATTGTTAATAATTTAGAATAATCTTAAGATATTTAACACGAATTATAAAACAATTGACAATTTTATCAAATCATGGCCTAAAAATACCCCCTTGGCATTTTGAGCTTGGCCAACCTGCTATAATTTAATGCTGATCAATTTAATATTGGACAATTAGTTCAAGTGACTGTCTTACCTATCAATAATGGCCTGATTTTTGTTTTAAATTGCTTTTAATTTGTATTCTCATTGCATTCCATTTACAAATATATTATATAAAAGAAAGATTTGCTATTTTGAAATTTCCTTGAAAATATCTTGATAGGATAACGAACCGGATTTGTTATCTTTTACTTCAAAGCCTGAAAATTTCCAACAAAAATGTTTCTCTCTTTAATTGTATCACTGATACAATTTTGATTAAACTTCAATTATTTATACAAAGAATCTCATGAATTGCTGAATTGATTGCTAACTATTTGTGATATATTTTTGTTTGAATATTTTTTCTTAAATATAACAGATTTTTTACAATAATTCAATTACAGTGCTTTCTTGATTCTGTTAACGGGTTTGGTTTGAGATTGAGTTGAACCAGGAAAGTTGAAAGTGTATTTAATTAGATTAATACTTTCTAGGCGAGATATGGCCAAAATAATCATTAAGGAGTACTTCCCACCTCAAATAGATGACAAAATTTTAGGTGGATGTATCGAAAACTCATCCAATTTATTTGAAAGATTAAAGTTTCTCAAAAATTGGTAGGGAAGGAGCAAATATTTTCAAAATTATACTCCCTTTTTAAGGTGGTAAATACTACTAATTGATTATTTTGGCAATATCTTGCCTAGAAAATAATTATCTCGAAATACCTCCTTTCGACATCCCTGACTACACATTATATAAATCAAGCCCATAATATTCACTATAACATTTGTACAATTAGCTCAACTTTAACTAATGCGCCAGCACCAATGTCACAATCCTAATTATAAACAAAAATCCAAAAGAGAAAATGTGTTTTTGCAAAGTTACAGTTTATCCAAAAGTTCATGGAATCCGGTATATTTTATTCACAAATCCCTAGTTTTGGTTTTGAATATTTGTTAACGAAATCGATTAGTTCATAGAATCAATAGTTAACAGAATCGATCTATTTTAGTATTACAGCCTATAGAAATGGTTTTGGGTTTAACGTATAGGTTAATAGAATCCATGAGTTAACAGAATCAATGATTAACAGAATCGAGAAATCACTGTAGCAACTTGATTAAGCTTGCTAGTACGGTTAAGCATCTAAAATCAATATCGGACTCGGATATCTTTATTGGAAGTAATTTAAATTAAATTATATATATTTTTTATATTAAACTCTGTATTAACTATATTTTGACTTTTATTTAATTTAATTTTTTTTAATTGAATTAAAAACTTAATTAAATATATTTCTAAATCAGAAAACATTTTTTGTTGAACTCTTTCTAAACAGGAGTGCATTGACTGAGAATAAGTCCGAATAATTGCCGATAAAAGAAAAGTTAGAATTGATTCCTTCTGTTAGGATATCTTTTCGTTTAATTGTTAATTCCCTTAATTCGAAAAGTTTGCACACAATATGTTCAGCAAATGTAAACTCTTCTCTAAAGACAATTAATAGAAATCCATTTGGATTTAGTCTATTAGACAGCGATTGAAATAATAGTTTTAAATTGATTTTCTCATTTGTGTTTGACTGAAGACAAACACTTAAATCCTTGTAAACTATTAATTCAAATGCAGATAAGTTGCTGAATAGGACTGAATTGTTATTTGCCGTCCACTCTATCCCTTCTGCATAGTCTTTAATAAAACCATTTGACCACATATTAGGAAAGGGATGTATTATTGTATAATCTATTCTAATACTATTGTCCAACAAATCAATTGTTTTAATTAATTCCGTATACAATAAAGCATTTGTGTAATTGATTTCAAGAATTCTCAGCTCTTGAGTCGACTTATTCATCAAAACAGTCAGTAATAGGGTTTCAATAAATTGCTGACAATTAAAAGCATTGCAAATCATATCACTGGCCAAATAAGAATATTTGTTTGAATTCATTAATGAATTGATGGATGATTTTTCATTGATTTGACAAAAATTTGACAATAATCGACCTAGATGCTTATTGAGTGGACAGTCCAATGACTGGATTATTAAGTTTGCTTTAGACACCAGATGTGGATTAATTGGTATTATATTTCTAATCATACCGTCCGTCGAAATGTTAAAGCTTTCAAATATTTCTAAAGCAATTCCATCACAACATCGACTGTATTCGTGTAAATCGTTTTGATTATTGTATACAAATTGTTGCTTAATATAGGTTTCGGTCATAGTTTCCAATAATTGTTTTGTGAATTTAGTATTTTGACCGACAGCTACTCACTTATACAGTGCTATACAGACGCCTATATTAGTTATGAAAACTTAATTTCAAAGATGATTTACTGTCTTCTCTTCTAATGTCATTGGTCAATATTCCTAATGCTTGGCACATTACCCGCAACTCACAGTCCATTTTGAATTCATAGAAATTAAAATTGTAGAAAAATAGTGTCAATAAATATCATTAAATAGTCTTTCTTTTTAGTCTTTATATTTATTGCGTTAAATTATAAAATGCATGTAATATTCCTCTTAATAACAGCCTTTCCACATACAATCCTTCACAAGTAATGCACAAATATTGATTTCATAATATATGATAAGTCACAGATTTGACCGAATATTACGCCTGAAATTGATAGATAAATTTCGGTCAGACGTGACAAATAGGGATATATTTGTAAATCAAGACAAACCCAATTTTAAATCTGAAATCAATGTTTACATTATTAGTGATATTACCAGCAATACTAGTTTTGAAATTATAAACTATTCATTACTTTCTCTTAATACTTATCCTTAAGGGTGGCCAAGGACGGTCGAATCAAGATGAAAATGTTAGTTAATTTTTAAATTTTCTTAAAAAGCGATATGGGAATACAAAAATTGGAAGTTTGAGAAATGTACAGGGTACAGAGTTTCATATTGCCGGCAATACACGGTCTACGATGAGTATGACTCGGCAAGGCAGTCAAAGGCGAGTATCAATTTAAGGTCAGCCTTCTCCCGGATAAGTTCTATGGAGTATATAATGGCTCTTTCGGTAGAGTCACGAAACTTATTACTGACCTGAGGGGTGTACGCCTGTTGTTTTAGGCCGATGGAGAACGCATAGAAATCTGCTCTCACTTTTTTTGGCGAGTGGTCAGATAGACCGTCGTTTGGAGGATAGGCAATTGATTGGTCGCTCTGTGGCGGAGACGACAAGGCGGTTGGTCGGAAGCGCTTGTGTGTTGGCGATCTGAGGGTCTTTGAGAATTATTCGAACTCCTTGGAGGTCATTGTGAAATGATAGATGGCGACACTTGTAACAAAAAAATATAACAGCATTTAATGTAATTGATGGATGAAATGGTGACGAAGAAAGATGGCGATGAATTGAATATTTACAATAAGCACTAAAAATGGCGATTAAAACAGTTGTAAAAAAGTCACTTTGTGGTACTAACAAACGATAAACAAATAATAAAAAATGTTCAGTTAAAAGTTATGTAATTGGTTATTCACAAAGTAAACAACGACGTTATTGATGAATGTATCAGACTTCGCACACACAGAAAATTATAATTAGTTGTTTAGCTGTTGAAGTGAATGTACGCAAATATTGGTCACTTAACACACTAATTAAAAAGAAAGGCATTGAAAATATGCGACTGCTCTCTCCAAAGGCTGAAGAGAGATTGTGGTTGGCTGGTAATGATTAAGTTTATTGATTTAATTAAAAGCATTAGATAATACAGTGCAGCGCCGACTATAATCAGAGGTATGTTAGGCGCTGTAGTGTACAGAAAAAGTTCTTCAAATGCCGATAAGATTATGAAAATAATCTTTACAATTCAAAAAATTTTGCCTCAAAAATAAAAACATAATAAACATTAAAAATGAACGGTGGTCTGTGACCTAAAAAGTCGAAGGACATTCAACGGAAAAATAAGCCGATAAATTATTACAAAATTTCAAAATGTAAAACAGTGACTAAACTCTAAATATTGAGTCGGCTGAGACCGACTAAGACTAAAATTTACGTTTGCAGTAAATGAAACAAAACTACTATTAGATGAGTAATAAGATGAATGTTGAAGGTATAGCCTTTGCTAAAAGATCAATCGTGACCGGTGAGCCAGTCGGCGCTAGTTGGGTGCCATATGACGACTTATATTTAGCCTCGATGTCTTTTACTAGCGATGAAAATGCGGAAAACGTATCTGGCGATGATATCAAATGATCCAGACGTGACGTAAGCGATAAAAATCTACACCCGTGTAGAATTTCTGTCGTCGCACTGCGAACATCTCGCACTCGAAGAGATTATGTCGGACAGCGTCGGCTAAATTGCAATAGTTGCATAATATTGAGGCGTCGAGGCCGAAGCGATGTAAGTTCAGCCTGAATCTTGCGAGTTGGGTGAGATATTCGGCAATTAGATAGTCTGTGGCTGTTAGATATTACTTATGTTGGCGTTATATGTAATAATTTTTTGAACAGTAGACTCTACCAACAAGCTACAATTAAAGTTTCATCGAAACCCAATTTCAAAATTTTTGTATTTGAAATTTTTTGGTCAAAATATTTCTAAATGTAATTTTTGAATACTTTGCAACCATTTCTATTATTATTGTTTTGATATTATTTGTATAGTTTTATTTCAATTTTTAACTAATTTTTAAAAAACATTATAAACGCTTTTTCAGCTGTTTATGAAAACTTGGCGATTTTTAATAATTAAATTAATAAAAATATAATTAAAGTAATATATAAATAATCTATAATTTATTTATTATTCATATTCTTTTTGTTGTTATGTTATGTTATATTAGACTATTCTATTAAATAAAATATGTTATGATTTTTGCTCCTCTAAACACCTTCATATCGTTATTGTGTGCATTTAACGTGGAAATTAATTTTATCAGTGAGGTTTAGATAAAATTTCGTATAAAAATAACAATAATTTTCAGTATATAAATATGTATTTTTCTATTTTTAAAAAATTAGTTTGAATTTTTATCAACAGAAGTCGAAATGTAATCTATTTTACAGTGAATATACTCTATCTACAACATAGGAGGTTTTTGCACATGTGTTGTACTTAGAGATATTTTGCAGTTATAAAATACTATTTAATTAGATTTTGATAACTTTCCAATATCACTAAAGAATTAAAAAATCAATTCTTAAATCTATATTTGAAATACAATTAAATAATATTGCTACAATTCTTAATGCATATGAGAAGTTTTTCACAACAAAAATAAAAGTAATTATTGATAGATTGATCTGTTGTTTAATAACAATTTATTCTTACAATGAAACGCATTTTAGACAATAATTAATGAAAACAATAACTTTGATTCTTCTAACACTCCTGTGTGGGTACACACACTGGAACCCGAATATTAACGGAAATGAAAGCTGCCAGTTAGGCAAGAGTTTTGTTGATAAAATGGTTCGAAGAATCAAAAGAGCTGACTGACTTAGTGATCGATTGGTTTCTCGTAAATACGCAGATTGAGGCAGGCCTACAAACGTTAGCATAACGGAGAGACGCCACCAAAGCAATCAGCTTTGCCTGATATGTAGTGGATTCGGTGGATAGCGTAAAACATTATAATGTGGGACATTCCCCTTTTGCCAGACGAAAAACGACGACTTTCGCCATCGGAAATGACTTAACGCGCAGACATTCAAAATCTTTTACCGAGATGATGGCGATCAAAGTAGTTCACATACCGCTCTATGGTGCTGCGATGCGGCAATCGATATTACGGACAGATGAATTCGAAGAGACGGATCAGACGATATCGTCCAGAGGCGAATCCAGTATTTGGCTTGTATCTGTTCGACTCGGAGATGTATAGGGACTAGTCAGTAGCTAACGCAGAGGGCAAACGTCGAAGCATTGCGGTATCATATCGTAACAGGAAGGCAATCAGATCGTTGCACTGTGTTTCTTGCGGTAGAGTTGGATACGAGCTCTGTCTATCCAAACGGACAGAGCATAGAGAAAAGGCGGCTCAATGGAATTTGAATAGATGTTTAGCATTAAGTCGGAGATAATCCCCTAGTGGGTTTTTGAGTCGAGTAATAGGCGCCTGAGAGCCTGCCTCGCAAGAACGCATGAGACTGCAATGTGTTCATAAAAGTTTAGTTTTCGGTCAATAACGACTCCACGCATGAATAGATTGGAGGGCACATGTTTCTATGTACGGAAGATGTTGGCTAGACCTGCCTCTGACGATTATAAGGAAATTGTCTGCAAATTATTGATGTGAAGCTTCGACAACAATTTTAGGTCAGCAGTGAATCATATGAAATTTTCTAAATTATAGGTCCAGAGGAGGTTCCATGCATGCAACCCTGCGTCTGTTGTCGGACATCTGTTTCATTTGAATCTCAGCGATAACGGTGCGCTCGGAAAAGTAATGTTGAGCTAATTGTTATGGTTTCGAGGTATACCTCTAGCTTTCAGTGCGGACAGAATATGGTGACACATCGCACTGTCGAAAGCCGCATCGACATCGAGGGAAATCATTAGTACTCTCCCTTAGCGAGACTTAGTCTTTCTGACTGTGTTGACAAAGTTAAGCAGTGCATCTGTAGTACTCTTAAAATCCGTACTGACTGGCCGATAAGATATTGTTGATTCGGAGGTACCAATGAATTCTCGCTATCATGAGCTAGTCCGGAGCTTTGCAGATGACTGCTAAGAGGCATATCGGTTTGAAAGCTTTATGTGTTTCAATTGACGTACTGTTGGCCTTCGGCATAAATGAGACGATAACTTGTTAGAAATTTCGTGGGGTACAACTTATGGACAGGCAATGAGTGAACATGTCGGTAACTTCCTATAGAAATAAGACAAGCATATGCTGAAGAATATCCGCTGTAATGAGGTTGGTGCGGATAGATTTTTATGTGACATTTTAGAAAAAGTGTGGGTTACTTCAAAGGCGTTAGCGGCAGGTCATCTGTTGTGGATGACGGTGAGTCCACAGAGAGACGATCGGATGAAGTGTCGATTGCTGGGTCTTCCTGCGGTTAATAATCGTCGATGCTTTCGCGGCTGTGGTCACCAGCGCAATGAAGTGCATATCGGCGTTTTCATCTTCAATTTCCAATCGAAAGCTAGCGACTTCGGACTTAAAAGTACACTTGACAAGTGTTCGATGGGCGGCGAATTTGTCCCAATTTGCCAGTCTAGTGCAGAAACATCTACTCAATGTCAATCGGTTCAATACCTGTGAGTTCAGACGAATAGAGAGTTCGATGTGCTTGTGGTCATTGAACGAATCCTCAGTGGAGACTGCCGTCAAAAATTTGAAAAAGGACCTATTGGCAACCTTGCACGTCCGAGTCTTGCCGTCGTTCAATAGATGTAGACCTGAGGAGGCAATTGAATCAAACAGTTGTTTACAGCGATGGTCTTTTTCTCTCGAACCCTAAACCTCGGAGTGGGCATTCGGATCTATTCAGACACAGACTTTGTCAATAAGGAAATTACTCACAATTCAGTCCAGAATGGCCAATTTTGCGGAGTTGTCTGGATTAGGAAGATGGTAGGCGGACACAAAGAATTTTAAAGAAAGGAGTGGTGATTTATTATAGAGATTCATATTTTATAGTTAAAAAATAAGGAAAAATAAATGACAAGCACTTCAGCTTTGCATAAAAGGCTATTGCAATTACCAAGGTTTTCCACAAACTGGTTAAATCCGGTTGAAACTGATTAAATCCAGTTTAAACTGGTTAAATCATGTTTAAACTGGTTAAATCCGGTTTTTTAAAAAACTGCTTAAATCAGGTTTAAACTGGTTAAATCCAGTTTAAACTGGTTAAATCCGGTTTAAACTGGTTAAATCCGGTTTAAACTGGTTAAATCCGGTTTAAACTGCTTAAATCCTGTTTTTTAAAAAACTGGTTAAATCCGGTTTAAACTGGTTAAATCCGGTTTTATAAAAACTGTTAAATTCGGTTTAAACTGGTTAAATTTGGTTTAAACTGGTTAAATCCGGTTTAAACTTGTTAAATCCGGTTTTTTAAAAAACTGGTTAATTGTCCATTGTCCATTGTACATTGACATTTGACCTTTGACCTTTGACCTTTGACCTTTGACCTTTGACCTTTGACCATTGTTTATTGTCCTTTGACCTTTGTTTATTATCCCTTGACCATTGTCTAATGTCCATTGACCTTTGACCTATGACCTTTGAACTTTAATCTTTGTACATTGTTAATTGTCCTTTAACCATTGTTTATTGTCCCTTGACCATTGTCCATTGTCCATTGAACATTGACCTTTCACCTTTGACCTTTGACCTTTGATCTTTGACCTT